>JASAND010032064.1:0-20706 GCA_030248195.1 Trissonchulus latispiculum | reverse complement strand
CAGGGGCGCACCCAAGGGCGGGGGGGCGGCCGCCCCCTGTCAGGTTTGAAGGTCAGAAAAATTAAGAGAAGCAGATAGGAGAAAAAGCAGAAAAAACAAAAATTTTCGCGCCTTCGGCGCAGGTTAACTATTCTTTGGTTGTTTTGAGGATAGCATATGGGGCGGGGTGGGAGTGGCTGGTCTTCAATTATTATTCGGTATACGTATATAGCAAGCAGCGGTTGCTATGCTTTTTCTGTGCGTACGCATAGTATGCGTTGCTGTTTGTTTCTATTTTTGATTTAACATATATATAGTAAGCTAAAAATATTATCTGGTCAAGGCAACATTATGTCTAACCAACTATTACTTACCTATATATATAAAAACCTATTAAACTGCTCAAGGCAAAGAATTCAAAGTTTTGAAAACAATTTTACTCCGAAATTTAAAATTTTCTTCTACTTGAAGGACAGCGCCCCGAACACCTTGCGTATATATCTATTTTTCGCCAGCTATTCATACTCTGACACCGCAGTTCGACGAGCATGGATGCAACGTAAAATGAAGCTAAGGTTGTTTAGCTAAAGTTTTGTTAACGTTGTTTTAAAAAACGCAGTAAATCGAAGCTAAAAGCGTTTATAGCTTTATACTATATAATTTTTGCAATTTGACACATAGTCAATTAAAAATACGCATTCTAAAATAAAAATATATATGCTAAATTTACGCGAATTGCGATTTTCAAAAAATTCCGGTAAAAACCCCTGATATGCACGCTTTTTTACAAAATACAATTTTAAATGCACACACAAAAGCTTAGTCAAATTTTGCTACTGCTAACCACAACATGGCTCAAAAAATTTTCAAATAGGTGAAGCTTTTTAAAAAGAGCTCTAGCTTTTAGCTGGGGGCTGCCGCCCCCAGACCCCGCTTCTTCTAATTTTTCTTATCATAGCTACGTTGCTTTGCTTTGTTTAGAGTTTTATTAGTTTGCGTTATATAGTACCGTATATACCTCATGTATCCGGTGAAACCAGGGCGCTAGCCAGAAGACAATTTTAATCCTTTGAAACAACAAAAGTGGTCAAGAAAAAAATTGTTTTCAGATCTAAAATGCAAAAAATTCTCAACTTCTGGGGGCTGCGCCCCCGACCTGCTCGCATTTCTGAGAATAATTAATTCTATTTAACTACCTCAACCAATGTAACCAATTACTACATGTTTGTTCTCAAAGCATAAAAACATGTGTAGAAATAATAACTATAAAATTTCAACACTGTTGCCGCCCCCCCTGTCAGAAAACGCTGGGTGCACCTACCTCTCCCATATTAACGTTTTAAAACCTGGTCCTCTGTACATTTACAACCGAATGTCACCCATATTGCATTTTTCATGCTCCATCGGAGCATTTTATTCTTGTTAATTTATTTTTGTACAAAAGTCGATCACCTATAATTCAATTCAAAAAACATGCAGCTAAGTAGTCTAGCATTGTTTCAACCGGTAAGATAAACGGAACAACCGGAAATATGCAACGGAGATTTACCAATATAATTATAGGTTTAAGTCACAGTTAGCTATATAACGGTTAACATACGCTCTAGCTTGCTGGAAAATTCGGTCTATCATATTACTTTCGGCATTTTCTCTGGGAGGTCCCAGAACTTCTTGGCCGCTAAAACAAACCATCATCATCAACAGAGAATGTAAAATTATCAGCTTTTCTTTCCTAAACCTTATGTTTTTCAAATCATAACGGCGATTGGACCGCTATCTAGCCTTATGTAACAATATAACTACAAAATTATAGAGGAAAAAGCTGGCTTATTTTTAGACAATGTTTATACGTATGTTGGAAGCTTCTTCACCAATCGATGGGGAGGGGGTGCTCACCAAAAACGGGGACATATTTTATTTAGGTAATATTGTTTGGCAAACTTTTACATTTTTGGGTAGAAACTGACAAAAATCAGGCAATATCGGAAATCGTTTTGAAAATTTAGGCTAGAAATTGTTTGGATTATGAGAGGGTGGGAATAACACGAATGCCCTCAAATGAGGGAGGGAGAAATCCACCATATTGTAGTTGTCATTCAAATCAATGCGAAAACTAACGATTTGTAACAATTTACCTACCTATGTTTGAAAGATACCAACATTAAAAGAAATTATCATCAGTCATCATTTGAGGTGACACTATTGGGTCTACGGCTGAGAATGCGGGAATGAGAGCGCCGGCACCCCATGCCCTGTGCCAGGACTGAGATCTCTCCAGGCGTAAACATTTCTATACTTTTTTATCTACCTACAACAGTGTTTCACCTTTTCTCAGAGCCGCCAACATAGAAGGCTTGGCCGCGTCGCTTTTCTTCGTCGTCAGATTCATCGCCACTGGAAGAATGCTTGTTCCCACCAGAAGATGAGAACAGGGTGGCAAACCTAGAAGAAACTTCTTATGGTAAGAAATACGATGATACAACTTCGTACACTACGTACCAAACTCGATTACTAGATTATTAAACTAGTGCTCTGCAATTTGCTCATGAAATCTGCGCAGCTTACTTTATATATATATATACACGTTTTTTACATATATATTGAAGAGAAGATTATTATAGACAATTTTTGCGAAGCAAAGTCAAAACTCTCGGAGTAGGGCTCTAGCACAACCAGGGTTGGGCGAGACCGAGATTTCACCGAGACCGAGACCAGGGTACCGAGACCGAGACTGGCCAAGTCTCGGCTTTTGGGCGATACCAAGACCGATACTAGCAATTTTTAGCGTGAACTTAGTTTCTGCCAGTTTTTGAGGCTTAGAGTTAATATTCGGGGCTTTAATACATAAATATATGGTTTCCGCACCTCGTTAGTTAATTTTCTTAACACCACAGGTGGACAAGGGGGGGGAAGGGGGGGGAATTCCCCCCCTCGACGAATTCCTCCCACAAGGGGTCGCAAAAATTGCTCCCACAAGGGGGATCGACCGGAACTCCAAAAAACCGGAACCGGAACCGGAATTGGCTTTAAAAAACCGGAACCGGAACCGGAACCGGAACCGGAACCAGCTCTTTAACACTACAAAAATCGAAAATTTTTTCTGACGTTTTGGACAATTTTTGCACAATTTTTCGCTTTTTTATAGTTACTAGAACATTGTAATAACGTTTGCTTTATATTTTATATAGTTATTTCAATGCAGGAACATGAAATTTGCAATTTATTAAGAGATTTTTGTCTTATAGCATAGCAGTTAAACTTTACTACATTCTACATTATAGCTTTAAAATTAAAATTTAAAATTTAAAATTAATTATACACGGTATGAATATGCTATATTTATATTATTCGAGCACATTTTCGATGAATAAACGGCATCTATATTTTTACATTCTATATACGAATTTCGATGAATAATTTAATCGAATGCAAGTTGACTTTTAAAGGACATTTGCTTGCAAATAAAATTTAACTTCTTACTTGGTTAAGCTGAATTTTAAATTAAGCTAAATATAAGTAGATAGAAATTGATTCCTCCAAAATTTTTGCGAGCACCAACAACTGCTCCATCGACAAAATAAGTCATAAACATGTTTAGTTTTTATCTGGCTTTCTAGGCTGATAATTTCTAGTCATAATCAAAAAGTTCATTTAACTTTACTAGAAGCGTTGCAGCATTTTCAAAGCGCAAAATAAAAAATAATGCCATTTACATTTTTAGAAAACAAAAGATATCTATTACTATTTTAGTTTACTTTTATTCTCTCTGTACTTCAGACAAAATTAAACTTTTTCTGAAAATTACTGTTCTTGTATGTATAAATTCCGTATTGTAAATCTAATCTGGTTATGGAACTTAGGTAACATCAGCTATATACAAAATTGGACTTGTTTAGAACATCGGCTTATATATAATTCCTTAGCTTGTTGTTATATATATCTCAGTATAATTACTTTGTTATTGGAGTTTTCTGATTAAAATGCAAATGGTTTTTGCATGATTGAAATATTATATATAAATTTTCATCCATTAAACATATAAGCCAAAAGTATTTTTCACAAGTTTCAAAGAAAACCGAAATGCACAATTTCTCCAACTTGAGTTAAACAAAATTTCTTCCGTTTAGCTAGCTTCATCAGGATTTTTAAATTTTAAATGACGTTTCTTCAAAAGATTTTTAAAAACCATTGCTATTTGTTCCATCCATAATTTTTTAGTAATTCTGTTGATCTGCGCACTGGATTAATTACTAAACAAAGAGCAACAAACTTACGTAGTCCATATTTAAAGTCCAGTCTCGATTTAAACAATTAAAAAGATTAAATTTAAGCTAAAACTGACATTTGATTATACAACAGCGCACTCTATAATTTTGAAATAGCATAGGTCGACGGTAAGGCTTCAATAATTTCAATTCAGCATTAGGTATCTTTACCACTACTTAAATTTAAAAGTTTCGGCGGTCTTGTGCTATCTAATCTGAGTTATTAAGTATTATTTTTGTTTTATAATATATATATTAATATTCATAACAACGATACATTAGACATTATTATTACAAATTCAAAACATTCTAAGTATATAATGCAATAGCGCCGCAGGCGAAAATTTTTGTATAAATAATATTCTGGTTATAAGAGAATCGCAGTTTTTTCAAAAAGTTTTAAAGAAGTTTGATAAAATTTTTGAAAATTTTAATAAAATTTTGCTTTTGATAATAGGCTAAAATTGGTTCCGGTTCCGGTACGTTTTCAAAAACCGGAACCGGAACCGGAACCAAAAAGTACCGGAACCGGAACCGGAATTCCGGTCGATCCCTAATATATATATATATATATATATATATATATATATATATATATATATATATCTATATATATATATATATAAATAAATATAAAAAAATATATAATTTATATATTAAATTTATATATATAATTATATATATACGTATATTAGGGATCGACCGGAATTCCGGTTCCGGTTCCGGTACTTTTTGGTTCCGGTTCCGGTTCCGGTTTTTGAAAACGTACCGGAACCGGAACCAATTTTAGCCTATTATCAAAAGCAAAATTTTATTAAAATTTTCAAAAATTTTATCAAACTTCTTTAAAACTTTTTGAAAAAAACTGCGATTCTCTTATAACAAGAATAATTATACAAAAATTTTCGCCAGCGGCGCTATTGCATTATATACTTAGAATGTTTTGAATTTGTAATAATAATGTCTAATGTATCGTTGTTATGAATATTAATATATATATATATATTATAAAACAAAAATAATACTTAATAACTCAGATTAGATAGCACAAGACCGCCGAAACTTTTAAATTTAAGAGTACCTAATGCTGAATTGAAATTATTGAAGCCTTACCGTCGACCTATGCTATTTCAAAATTATAGAGTGCGCTGTTGTATAATCAAATGTCAGTTTTAGCTTAAATTTAATCTTTTTAATTGTTTAAATCGAGACTGGACTTTAAATATGGACTACGTAAGTTTGTTGCTCTTTGTTTAGTAATTAATCCAGTGCGCAGATCAACAGAATTACTAAAAAATTATGGATGGAACAAATAGCAATGGTTTTTAAAAATCTTTTGAAGAAACGTCATTTAAAATTTAAAAATCCTGATGAAGCTAGCTAAACGGAAGAAATTTTGTTTAACTCAAGTTGGAGAAATTGTGCATTTCGGTTTTCTTTGAAACTTGTGAAAAATACTTTTGGCTTATATGTTTATATAATGGATGAAAATTTATATATAATATTTCAATCATGCAAAAACCATTTGCATTTTAATCAGAAAACTCCAATAACAAAGTAATTATACTGAGATATAACAACAAGCTAAGGAATTATAAGCCGATGTTCTAAACAAGTCCAATTTTGTATATAGCTGATGTTACCTAAGTTCATAACCAGATTAGATTTACAATACGGAATTTATACATACAAGAACAGTAATTTTCAGAAAAAGTTTAATTTTGTCTGAAGTACAGAGAGAATAAAAGTAAACTAAAATAGTAATAGATATCTTTTGTTTTCTAAAAATGTAAATGGCATTATTTTTTATTTTGCGTTTTGAAAATGCTGCAACGCTTCTAGTAAAGTTAAATGAACTTTTTGATTATGACTAGAAATTATCAGCCTAGAAAGCCAGATAAAAACTAAACATGTTTATGACTTATTTTGTCGATGGAGCAGTTGTTGGTGCTCGCAAAAATTTTGGAGGAATCAATTTCTATCTACTTATATTTAGCTTAATTTAAAATTCAGCTTAACCAAGTAAGAAGTTAAATTTTATTTGCAAGCAAATGTCCTTTAAGTCAACTTGCATTCGATTAAATTATTCATCGAAATTCGTATATAGAATGTAAAAATATAGATGCCGTTTATTCATCGAAAATGTGCTCGAATAATATAAATATAGCATATTCATACCGTGTATAATTAATTTTAAATTTTAAATTTTAATTTTAAAGCTATAATGTAGTAAAGTTTAACTGTGCTATAAGACAAAAATCTCTTAATAAATTGCAAATTTCATGTTCCTGCATTGAAATAACTATATAAAATATAAAGCAAACGTTATTACAATGTTCTAGTAACTATAAAAAAAGCGAAAAATTGTGCAAAAATTGTCCAAAACGTCAGAAAAAATTTTCGATTTTTGTAGTGTTAAAGAGCTGGTCCCGGTCCCGGTTCCGGTTTTTTTAAAGCCAAATCCGGTTCCGGTTACCCCCTTCCACACCCCCCAAATTCATCATTCAACCATTAATCTCTTCTCCCCATCCCCATATAATACAATTTATAATTTCATTTTTTTAATCACCCTACTATTTTTTTTCTACACATATTTTTACAATCCAATACATCTATCCCATCATATTATTTTGTCATTCATTCATTTCATTCCCACACATTTCACCCATTCATTTTACATTATTAATTTATATTTATTCATATTATTACATTTCTAATTTATTTATTTTAATTTTCATTTTTTACAACATTTTACAACATTTTTAATATATTTTTATATTAGTTTATTTATCGTACCTATTTTTAATTTTTTACTTCCAATTTCTTACTTATTTACTATTACTCCCTTTAAAAATTACTACACATATATTATTACAATATTCTATCATATTTTTCCTTAGCCGAGACTTGGCCAGTCTCGGTCTCGGTACCCTGGTCTCGGTCTCGGTGAAATCTCGGTCTCGCCCAACCCTGGTTGTGCTAGAGCCCTACTCCGAGAGTTTTGACTTTGCTTCGCAAAAATTGTCTATAATAATCTTCTCTTCAATATATATGTAAAAAACGTGTATATATATATATAAAGTAAGCTGCGCAGATTTCATGAGCAAATTGCAGAGCACTAGTTTAATAATCTAGTAATCGAGTTTGGTACGTAGTGTACGAAGTTGTATCATCGTATTTCTTACCATAAGAAGTTTCTTCTAGGTTTGCCACCCTGTTCTCATCTTCTGGTGGGAACAAGCATTCTTCCAGTGGCGATGAATCTGACGACGAAGAAAAGCGACGCGGCCAAGCCTTCTATGTTGGCGGCTCTGAGAAAAGGTGAAACACTGTTGTAGGTAGATAAAAAAGTATAGAAATGTTTACGCCTGGAGAGATCTCAGTCCTGGCACAGGGCATGGGGTGCCGGCGCTCTCATTCCCGCATTCTCAGCCGTAGACCCAATAGTGTCACCTCAAATGATGACTGATGATAATTTCTTTTAATGTTGGTATCTTTCAAACATAGGTAGGTAAATTGTTACAAATCGTTAGTTTTCGCATTGATTTGAATGACAACTACAATATGGTGGATTTCTCCCTCCCTCATTTGAGGGCATTCGTGTTATTCCCACCCTCTCATAATCCAAACAATTTCTAGCCTAAATTTTCAAAACGATTTCCGATATTGCCTGATTTTTGTCAGTTTCTACCCAAAAAATGTAAAAGTTTGCCAAACAATATTACCTAAATAAAATATGTCCCCGTTTTTGGTGAGCACCCCCTCCCCATCGATTGGTGAAGAAGCTTCCAACATACGTATAAACATTGTCTAAAAATAAGCCAGCTTTTTCCTCTATAATTTTGTAGTTATATTGTTACATAAGGCTAGATAGCGGTCCAATCGCCGTTATGATTTGAAAAACATAAGGTTTAGGAAAGAAAAGCTGATAATTTTACATTCTCTGTTGATGATGATGGTTTGTTTTAGCGGCCAAGAAGTTCTGGGACCTCCCAGAGAAAATGCCGAAAGTAATATGATAGACCGAATTTTCCAGCAAGCTAGAGCGTATGTTAACCGTTATATAGCTAACTGTGACTTAAACCTATAATTATATTGGTAAATCTCCGTTGCATATTTCCGGTTGTTCCGTTTATCTTACCGGTTGAAACAATGCTAGACTACTTAGCTGCATGTTTTTTGAATTGAATTATAGGTGATCGACTTTTGTACAAAAATAAATTAACAAGAATAAAAATGCTCCGATGGAGCATGAAAAATGCAATATGGGTGACATTCGGTTGTAAATGTACAGAGGACCAGGTTTTAAAACGTTAATATGGGAGAGGTAGGTTGTAAATGCCAGGAGGACTAGGTTACAAGCGCACTAATATAGACCAGCTTCGCTGAACAACCCATATTGGCGGTCACTCATGCTCCACTCCACATGACATACGAGTAAGATGCATTTGGTGGAGTGACAATTTTCAAGTTTATACTTTGGGTGGTGAATCTCTGTTCGATACGGAGTTTATGCGGGACCTGGGTATAATGATGAGTAATGATTTAACTTTCTCTAAACATATAAGTCAAATTAGAGCTAAGGCCAATCAGAGAGTAGGAATTATTTTTAGCAGTTTCTCTAGTAGAGATGCAGTCCTCCTAACTAAGCTTTTTGTGACGTATGTTATATCAATTTTGGAATACTGTACCCAGATATGGTCACCTAGTTTGCTTAAAGACATTGACGCTGTGGAGGGAGTACAGCGTGCATTTACAAAACGACTGTATGGCCTTGAAAATTTTACTTACAAGGGAAGACTTAAAGTTGCAACCTACAATCATTGGAAATGAGAAGGTTAATGTATGATTTATATTTGATGCATAGTATAGCAGTGGCGCACCCAGCGTTTTCTGACAGGGGGGGCGGCAACAATGTTGAAATTTTTTATAGTTATTTCTACACATGTTTTTGTGCTTTGAGAACAAACATGCAGTAATTGGTTACATTGGTTGAGGTAGTTACATAGAATTAATCATTCTCAGAAATGCGAAAGCAGGGGGTCTGGGGGGCGCAGCCCCCCAGAAGTTGAGAATTTTTTGCATTTTAGACCTGAAAACAATTTTTTCTGACCACTTTTTTTGTTTCAAAGGATTAAAATTGTCTTCTGGCTAGCGCCCTGGTTTCACCGGATAAAGGTATATACGTACTATATAACTCAAACTAATAAAACTCTAAACAAAGCAAAGCAACGTAGCTATGATAAGAAAAATTGGGAAGAAGCGGGGGTCTGGGGGCGGTAGCCCCCAGCTAAAAGCTAGAGCTCTTTTTAAAAAGCTTCACCTATTTGAACATTTTTTGAGACATGTTGTGGTTAGCAGTAGCAAAATTTGACTAAGCTTTTGTGTGTGCATTTTAAATTGTATTTTGTAAAAAGCGTGCATATCAGGGGTTTTTAATGAATTTTTTGAAAAACGCACCTGCGTAAATTTTGCGTATATTTTTATTTTAGAATGCGTATTTTTAATTTCGACTGCGTAAAATTACAAAAATTATATAGTATATATAAAGCTATAAACGCTTTTAGCTTCGATTTACTGCGTTTTTAAACAACGTTACGGACCTTAGCTTCATTTTACGTTGCATGCTCGTCGAACTGCGGTGTCAGAGTATGAATAGCTGGCGAAAAATAGATACGCAAGGTGTCTGGGGGCGCTGCCCCCTATAAGTAGAAGAAAATTTAGATTTCGGAGTAATATTGTTTTCAAAACTTTGAATTCTTTGCCTTGAGCAGTTTAATAGGTATATGTATAGGTATAGGTATATTTTAGATATGTATAGGTAAGTGAATAGTTGGTTAGACATAATGTTGCCTTGACCAGATAATATTTTAGTTTACTATATATATATATATATATATATATATATATATATATATGCTAAATCAAAATAGAATCAAACAGCAACGCATACTATGCATAGTACGCACAGAAAGCATGGCAACCGCTGCTTGCTGTATACGTATACCGAATAATAATTGAAGACCAGCCATCCCACCCCGCCCGATATGCTATCCTCAAAACAACCAAAGAATAGTTAATTCGCGCCGAAGGCGCGAAAATTTTTGTTTTTTCTGCTTTTTCTCCTTTCTGCTTCTTAATTTTTCTGACCTTCGAAACCTGACAGGGGGCGGCCCCCCCCCCCCCCCGCCCCCCCCTTGGGTGCGCCCCTGTAGTATAGTGTATAATGCCTTTGATTGTTCTTTTGATGATTATTTTACATATTCGCCTGACGCAGGAACAAGGGGCCATAATGGTTTGTCTATTAGACCTAAGCGATATAAAAAGTCTAGAGCTAGCCATTTCTTTTTCTATAGAATTTGCAATCTTTGGAACTGTTTACCGGACAGTATTGTTACCTGTTCCTCTCTGAAGACATTTAAGTCGAATATGTTAAAGCATGAAGCTCAGCTGCACAAGTTTATGCATGCACGGTGGCGTGCATTACAAGGACAGTAGTCCTTTGCATGCCATATTTTATTTCGTTTCACGCAATGTATGTACTTTCATAAACTAAATAACCTCAAATTTGTTTTTCTCAGTCGCATTTTATTTAAACATCTAATACCGTACAAACCCGGGCTGCCAACCTTGCGTCACTGTGTGTATCATAGGGGTCGTGGCAGCGACCCCTATGTGTGAAAAGTGGCTGGAGACAGTGTAAAATAAGCTGCGCAGAAGCTGCGCAAAATCCTGCGCAGATCCTGCGCAGATTTCATGCGCAAATTGTAGAGCACATCGAGTTTAGTATGTCTGTGAAGTTTCAGCCCCGTATCACTTACCGTTAAAAAGTTGCGCCCCGGACCGGTTATGGCGGCGATGTTTTTTCCGGTTTCTCCTATTTGATGGTTGTATTGTACATAATGTTCGCCACTTTCACGTGATCTGCAGCGATGGGCCAACCTAAAGGGCTATGGGGTCTAGTAGTACCCTCTAAAGAATTTAAGAATCACAACTTTTTTTGCGCCACAGCGCCGCGGTGGCGCCGCAAAGTCGGCTCATAGCGAAAAGTGACCATTTTTGTGGTCGTCGCTCAGGTCGAATGTTACGAGCTGGAGCTGATTTCTTTTTATATTCAGAAATTATATATATTGAACTAACTAACGGTCCAGGTTGCTTTTCTCTATCACATCTATTCAACTTTGAAAGCTCAAATCTTCCATACAATGGTTTTCTGGCACGGAGAATCGATTCCCGCAGTCAGTTTTACCGTCAGACCCACCCATCTTGCTGTGCTGGTTCCACTTTGCCGTCGGGAGGGTCAAGTCGGAAACCGCTTCCTGGAGGTCCATAGTAGGCTCTACCTGGCCTCTCAAAACTTTGTCTATAGGGGTTTTCTGGTGTGCCCAGCTCATTCCCGGTATTTGTTTTGCCGTCCGACGTGCCTATTTTGCTGGGCTGGTTCTACTTTGCCGTTTGAAGGGTCAGTAGGGTGGGAGGGTCAAATGGTCGAAAATAAAGTTTCTCAAAAGTGGTCAAATTTGGTATCAAATGAAAACCCTAAGTGAGCTGAGCAACTTTTGTCATAGAACTGCATACCCAAAGTGGCTGTAGAGTGCTGTGGTTGGGTGGGGGGGCTTAGGCGATTTTGGGTCAAAAATAAAATTTTTCAAAAGTGGTAAAATTTGGAATCAAATGAAAGCCCTAAGTGAGCTGAGCAACTTTTGTCATAGAACTCCATACCCAAAGTGGCTGTAGAGTGTTGTGGTTGGGTGGGGTGGTGACTTAGACGATTTTGGGTCAAAAATAAAATTTTTCAATTTTACTTTGCCGTTTGAAGGGTCAGTCGGGTGGGAGGGTCAAATGGTCGAAAATAAAGTTTCTCAAAAGTGGTCAAATTTGGTATCAAATGAAAGCCCTAAGCGAGCTGAGCAACTTTTGCAGTGTCGGATTTATGCCTTTCTCAACCGGAATTTAAAGGACAGACATAGGCCCAACACACATATTATCCCCTTTTGTGCGGAGCATTTTTGTTACTTGTATATATACAAGAATAAAAATGCTCCGATGGAGCATGAAAAATGCAATATGGGTGACACTGGGTTTTAAGCAGACAGAGGACTAGGTTTTAAAACGTTAATATGGGAGGGGCAGGTTGTAAATGCCAGGAGGACTAGGTTAAAAGCGCACTAATATGGACCAGCTTCGCTGAACAACCCATATTCGCGGAAATTGTCCAGACAAAAATGCTGGCGGCAATCCTTCAATAACAGTTTAACAATTTGTCGGCACGACTTTGCAGCTATTACTATATACATATAGTTGTGTTCGTAATACTTAACATTACATAATTAATACAACTTACAACACAACTTAATTTAATTAATGCATATAATCCAACACTTAATACAACATATATATATATATATATATATATATATATATATATATATATATCTATATATATATATATAAAATACAGAGAAAAATTGGTGTCACAAATTCCGCTCTGGTAACTCACTATAAAACGCTTGAAGTATATAAAGCATAATATTTCAAAATCAGCAAGCTCGCCTGGAAAGCTGACGAATTTAGAACTTAAGACAATAAAGGTCAAATGCGGAGTGGAGCATGCGTACCCGCGAATATGGGTTGTTCAGCGAAGCTGGTCCATATTAATGCGCTTTTAACCTAGTCCTCCTGGCATTTACAACCTGCCCCTCCCATATTAACGTTTTAAAACCTAGTCCTCTGTCTGCTTAAAACCCAGTGTCACCCACATTGCATTTTTCATGCTCCATCGGACCATTTTTATTCTTGTCCTATTTCATTTTTAAGGTTCTCAGTAAAACTTAAGCAAGAATGTTAAAGCTTTATGAAAGAAACTTTAAAAATTCCCCCAATGATTACGTAACAGTCAACCAAGCCATAGAACAAAGAAGCTTGAAAAGTACAAATTACAAAGTACAAAGATTTTGGCAGAAAAACCCTCATCCACTACGAATAATAATATTTTAGAAAGTTGCAGAAAGTTATCTGTAGTTTGTTATAAGCCATGCTGTACTTCAGCAGCACTCTACTGCAGCGCAACCAGACGCAAGCGTCACTGCCAAAGTATTTATTCGGCATGATTTGTAATGTTATTATGCACGTGCCTGCAGAATTTCAGGCGATTGCTATTTATCTGTTGCTAGGATGCACGTATAGTATATACTTGAGTTGCTAGTATATACTTGAGCACCACTCTACTGCAGCGCAACCAGAAACAAACGTCAGTGAGAAATAAGGAGACTTATACGGCATGATTTCCAATGCTATTCTGCACTTGCCTGGAGAATTTCAGACGATTGCAACTTTTGTGTAGCTAGTTATAGGCCGTGCTGTACTTCATTAGCACTCTACTGCAGCGCAACTAGACGCAAACGTCACTGCCAAAAAAAGGAGACTTATACGGCATGATTTCCAATGCTATTCTGCACGTGCCTGCAGAATTTCAGACGATTGCAACTTTTGTGTAGCTAGTTATAGGCCGTGCTGTACTTCAGCAGCACTCTACTGCAGCGCAACTAGACGCAAACGTCACTGCCAAAAAAGGAGACTTATACGGCATGATTTCCAATGCTATTCTGCACGTGCCTGCAGAATTTCAGACGATTGCAACTTTTCTGTAGCTAGTTATAGGCCGTGCTGTACGTCAGTACAGCACGATAGCAGCACCGCACAGAGCTGCGACTATGCTCATCGTGTTCAGCGACCCCAATAACCCTTATATGCGTCCCACTAAATGGCCAAAACAGCATCATTGGGCCTATTTTTGACTATTTCCTGTAGAGTTGGGACTTAGAAATTTTTCCAAAATGGCCATTTGGCCGGACCAACTTTGGGCCGGCCGCCTGAACGATCCCGGCCAGATATCGAAAATCGCCTCGGTTATGACACGCTACCCATCCCAAAGTTTCTTATGCAACAAGCCGCGTCTCTCTAGCTTGGTCCCTGGGCCCTGTAGCCGTGACACAAGATTGGCCTTTTTTGGCCATCTTAGCGGTCAGGCCACATTTGGCCGGCCGCACAGGTGGCCGGCCGGGCCGGACAGCGAAAAATTGTCCAAAAGGTACATTAACACAAATACTACTCTCAGAAAAACCAAACTTCACCGGCTGAAAATGCCCAGATCGTTCAGTTTTTGAGTTCGACTAAAACGGCTTCCCCAAGCGTGACTTACACGGAAAAAAACAAACGGACCTAACTTGTCCGGAAGCGAAAATTTTCAAAGTTGAAAATTTTGACCAAAACTTTTTTGATACTTGTTGTACTCGTCGTGCTGATTCCAACGATACCAAATTTGTCTATTTTGGTTGAGTATCTAGCTGGCACGGTGCTCGAACGGGTCTCTAAGGGCCGCGCTGAGCCTTTTACACCCATATTATAGGGGGAGCGCTATCGCGCCCCCCTATAATACGCTCATGCTTTTGTATGAGTTTATATATAATTGTCTACTAATCCTGTCACGACGTAGCCGCTTGCATGCATCAGCATCGGCGTGGCAGATGTAATACCTGTTGTATGTAGACGCGGCATTGGGGTTGGGCGGCCGCGGGGCAAATCACGTCTATGTAATAAAAGACATTTAGTACTAACAAGGCGTGATTTACTCGGGATCAAAAAAATAAAAAATCTGTAGCTAGTTATAGGCCGTGCTGTACTTCAGCAGCCCTCTACTGCAGCGCAACCAGATGCAAACTTTACTGTCAGTGAAGGAAACTCATATGGCACGAATTGTAATGCTCTTCCGCACTTGTATACAAAATTTCGGATGATTGCAACTTACCTGTAGCTAGTTATAGGCCGTACTGTACCTCAGCAGCACTCTACTGCAGCGCAACCAGATGCAAACTATAGGGTCAATGTAGCTATATACGTTAATTTGTCATGTCCTGAGCTATCTACGCACCCCATTTAATACGTTTTACCGTTTACAGTAAGTCTACAACCAGAGTTCCACGGTTGCTGCATAACAGTACAGCACGATAGCAGCACCGCACCGCGCTGCTACTATGCTCATCGTGTTCAGCGCCCCCGATAACCCTTATATGGGTCCCACTATATGGCCCAAAACAGCATATTTAGGCCTATTTTTGACTATCTTCTGTGGAGTTGGGACTTAGAAATTTTTCCAAAATGGCCATTTGGCCGGACCAACTTTGGGCCGACCGCCTGAACGATCCCAGCCAGACATCGAAAATCGCCCTCGCTATTCCATGTTACCCAACCCAAAGTTTCTTATGCAACAAGTCGCGTCTCTCTAGCTAGTTCCCTGAGCTCTGCAACTCTGACACAAAATAGGCGGCCTTTTTTGGCCAAAATAGCCGTGAGGCCACCTTTGGCCGGCCGGCCAGGTGGCATGCCTGGCCGGCCGGCCACTGATCTTCAAAAACGTACATTATCACGTCCATGCATCTCAGAAAAACCAAACTTCACCGGCTGAAAATGCCCAGATCGTTCTATCATTAAGTCAGAAGAATGCCCTTTTCCGAGCGTGGCTCTCCCGCTCCCCTATAATATAGTGTCATGGAAATTAATAAAGTTAGTTTTGCCAATTTAAGCGCAATCAAACTGTCACGACAAAACTTGCTTTGCAGATGACGCCTGAGCTCACTTTACTTGCAAATAGTGGCGGAGCAGTGTGAGCTATGACTTTACATCTTTATGTATAATAGGTAGTGTACAATAAATTTTGTTTTTTTTCTTTTATTTGTTATATATTTATTATTTTTTATGTTTTAGTCAAGGAGCAGAAGTTGTGACTCCAGATCAGAGACGTGAAGAGTCTGAGGGGGCCTCTACTAGACTGGTATTTTCAGGTACCTAGTTTTTAAACTTTATGAGGCTATTTCTGTCACCATTATTTTTGTTTCTGCGTTGTCTTTGATTTCAGAGATTTTCATATTCCAAAAATTTGTGGAATACTGAGCCAGGCGCACCCAGGGGGGAGGGTTGGCGGTTCCGCCCCCCCCCCTTGTCCACCCCGGGAATTCTTGGGGGAGAAAGGAAAATTTTAAGCTATTGTCAGTGCAAACTACTAAAAATATGAAAATTTATCTCGCCTGCCTCGCTGTTGTCTCTTTTTTAAATTTTTATCTTAATTTTTAAAATGTTCATTGCCTGCGTCCCTTTTGATCTTAATTTCTCAAATTTTCATTGCCTTTTCCATTTCCATTCTATTTCCAAACTTCGTTGTCTGCGGTGCTTTTTATCCCAATTTTAAAATTTTTTGCGCCTGCGGCAGTTTTGTAGCTAGAGTCTTTTAATTTTTCGCTTCTTCGGCATCATTCTATCTCGACTGCTACAAATTTCCGAGTCGGCCGAGCTTTTCTAGCTCAAGTTGTTTAATTCGTTGCGCCTGCACAGCATTTTATTCAAACCTTTTCAAAAATTTCTCAACTTTTACTAAAATCGTTTTAAAGGTTTCCATTACAGATTTTTTCATAATTTCAAAGATTTTTTAACTTCCGGACCCCCAAACGGGCTTCTGATTATTCCCAAATTTCGTCACTTGTGTGGCGGCACTCGGAACTGTTGAGAATTGTTACCGACACCCCCCGCCTCCCAGCGTCGTCGAGTTTTGCAAAAGCAAGAAATTAATTTTTCGGCTCGACCCGCCCCCCCCCCTTCAAAATCCTGGGTGCGCCCCTGTACGGAGCCTAAGCGGAAAAGCGGTCAACCCAAGATTATATAGGAATTTTGACTCTTGTTTTGTCTTGGTTTCGTTCAAATTGCAAAAGTTCCTTGCAAACGATCTAGGGACTCTGACTCTGCGAGATTAAGTCTCCTACGTTTGCTGCTGACAATAAAATTGCGAGGTCTCGGCTTATTTTTACTGAGAGGGGCCGTTCCCATCCGGCGACCCCTCCCCATAAATTCCGACCTCCCCCTGTAGCCCGAAGAATTGCCCAATTTTGCCTTTTTTATCGTAAGTTTTCAGAAATTTTTCCGGCTTCGCCGGATTTTTAAAAATGTTATTTACAACAGTTAAAACTGTTTTAGCTTAAAAACACTTAAATTAGTTATTTTTAGAGTTGGCTATTTTTGCACAAGAAAACATGTCAGAACTATGCCTCCCCCCTATTCTTGGTGAGCCATGGGGGAGGGGGAACTTGAGCTCTCCCCATAAATTTTGGCCTAGAAGCTAGCTTATCTTTAGGCCAATTTTTTAGGAAACTTTTTTCGAATTTTTGCGGGTTTTGCGGCTAAAATTGAGTAATTTTAAATGGTTGTTAGGCTAGAATAGTGGAAATTTCGTTAAAAATCCGGCGAGGCCGGAAAATGTTTTAAAAATTTATGGTAAACATGGTAAAATATGGCAATTTTTTGGGTTATGGGGTGAGGTCGGAATTTATGAGGGGGGGAGGTAGCCGAACGGGAGGCCCCGCCCCCCCCCCATAAAAATAAGCCAGGTCTCGTGACAGCTAAAGCTAAGCAGCTACCAGAGTTGCAGTTGTGAGAGCATACGTAGGCCATCTACTCTAGTAGCTCATGTTTTCGTGTGTCTATGTATCTAGCCGTATCTAGCCCGGCAATATGGTTTCCTCAACCGCCTGGCCACAAGGATGATGTATAACGTATTTTAGGCGGCGGTTATCGTTTGGGCAGCTCTGCCAACGACGGCGAATTTGTGGGCGGCGGGCCTTCCTCCGCTGACGGAGCGGATACCGGAGGCGATCGTGATAGCAGTGCGGGTGAGCCACCGCAAGCCACAGTGGTTCTGAAGATGTGGAAGAATGGGTTTTCTGTTGACGACGGGCCCCTACGTCTTTATACGGATCCGGAGTCGAGACAATTCCTGCAGAGTATCATGCAAAAGTACGTATGCATCTGGCTGTGTGAGACAGACTGTTTGTGTTTATACACTTTCAATGTTTTCATTAATTTTTTATTAACTTAAATTTTCAAGCTTTGGGCGAAAAGAATAGGGAGTACTGTGAGTCTACCTGCGGGTGGGAAGACCCCAAAGTGATCTAACATCATTCGCCAAAAATATTGGCCTGTTTTACGTACTGCTATAAAGCTCAAAAATTCAGTTTGAGCTCCAAAGTAAGCAATTTTGGACAAACATCCTTCAAGTTTGGCAATTTCTGAGCATCTCAAAATGAGTGGAGGAGGGGGTAGAGTGGAGTTGCCCTCCCCCTCCGCCCCCCCCCCGTAGAAAATGCCTAAGCCGCTGCCACGACAAGGCCCTAGCCCCAATGCATCTCTAATTTTATGCAAACAGAGATTCTGTGCAAGAGCGAAAAAGCGAAGTACTGTTTAACAGTAGCACTGGTATAATTGCTTACTTTTTCTGCATCACGGTCTTGCGGATCTTTATATAGAATTTTTGTTCACTTTAGCCAATAGGCAATTACTGTTTGCTAAAATAATTTCCGGCCAAGTTTGCCACAAGTTTGCCAACATTATTATGTCAGTTATTGTTTCAGCCAAATTCCTGCAGAGCTGCTCAGTGCCCATCCACGAACTCGAATAAATTTGGACATGGAAAATCATCAAGGCGAAGAATACAGGCCTCCGAAAATGAAGCCCTTTTCCGGAGCTGGACATGTTTTGGGAAAGTAGGGAAGGAAGATTTTCTTCTATATGTTTTATGCGAATTTGTCCTCTTTCAACTGTAACCCTCTGTGCGTACTGTGTAGTTAGTTTTGTGGTAATTCCTTGATTATATGGCAGGAAAATGCAACCGTTAAATTACAATACAGTTGATGTTGTGCATACGAGTTGAGCAGTTTGGCATGAAGCTATGCCTTGCTGGCTACGTAGCGGTTGTCCTCGCCTTGACTGCGAAACGTCAGAAAGTGAAAAGTTACTTTTCCTACTCGGTTTTTGTCTCAAACTGATAATGCATTTAAAGAAAGAGTATATTTATTGTCACACTCTTATGTATTATGTACTCTTGATAGTAGTTGTAAGTATGAAGGGGGCACAGTTGCTTCTTGCTTTTGTCTGCTGAAATTACTGATTCCTCTGACTGTGATAGTCTTTTGTCGTTGTTTCAGTGTGCTGCCGTCAGTGACCGGTGCGGGGGCAGGAGCGGGTACTTCCAGTGCCACAGGTGGGGCCGCTGAATCGTCAGCCGGCGGGGCTGGGGCTGCTCCACCACCACCTGTCGCCGCCCCGGCTGAGGTTCAGGTCAATCCGGACCAGCCAGTCACCCAGATACAGATTCGGCTGGCCGACGGTACACGGTAAGTTGATCTACAACTCCGTGTATCCAAGGACCTAGGGGTATGCAAAAGGTTACAGGGTTGATTCCCTCTGGGAACGGGATTTTTGGATTACGACAGCGACTCATTTTCTTTCTTTCTTTCTTTCTTTCCCTTTTTATTTGCGATTTACCAATGAGTCACCATCACCGCTGAAGACTTGTGTTGTGTGCTGCTCGTCGGGCTAGCCGCCAAGTATGGCAACGCCGAGGCCGACGGAGCATGTTTCTTAAAAAGGAGGAAACATCATCCGTCGTGACGTCAACAAGGCTTTGAGACTCCTTCTGGCAACTTGGTAGAATTGTTCTTGACCACCCTTAAGGGGGGGCTACTAAAGGTTTGCCCCGACTTTGTCCGATTGGCCTACTTTTTGGCGAGGATAGAGCATGGGTGTGGTCAAAAAATATCGGGTACTGAGATCTTAGCTACCTTCCAGCCATGTGCAGCCGTCGCGTTTATGTGCCCGACCCCCCATTTTTCGCAACTACCAACATAATTTAAAAATTTCTACTGACTGCTAGGCCTGACTACTACTAACTGATTACTGGTGCGAGCTATAAGGCTGTAATTTGGCATAAAAGGAGGCCCTATAGGAGTACTCATTTGTGCCAAATGGCAAGAAATTCTGCCTCCTGAAAATATTTTATGTCAACTTTAATCTTCAAAAATTTCCAAAAACGCCTTTTTTGGGGAATGGTACCCCAGAAATCGAAAAAATCAAATTTTTTGAAATTAAAATTTTTTGAGATATTTGAACTCAACGAGGTCGAACCCCCACAAAAGCTTGCAGCTCGATTAGTGAAAGTTAAGGTTGACATAAAAGTTTTTTCACGCGGCAGAATTTCTTGCCATTTGGCACAAATGAGTACTCCTATAGGGCCTCCTTTTATGCCAAATTACAGCCTTATAGCTCGCACCAGTAATAAAATTTTCCTTTCGTTAGCCAAAAATTTTTAAATTTTTACCGAGACTTCAACTTTGAAGAGTAATTCCCTTAGATACAGATAAGATTTTACAGATCATAATAGATTTATTTTACAGATAATAATTTTGTTTCGAATGATTGTTCTCTAAAACTCAAACTGTATAAATCTTATGTGGTTCCAATTTTATGTTATGCATGCAAGGCTGTAACTCGAAAAAGTCAAACATATTAATTATATTATATCCTAATATCATTTTATACACAAAAACAAGGTCCGTAACTAGTCTAGTAAATTCTAGACTAA
>JASAND010032063.1:0-11588 GCA_030248195.1 Trissonchulus latispiculum | reverse complement strand
GAATTTTTCAGAAAGGTTACTTACCACTGTGGACAAGAGAAATTTTTAGCATTCAATCACAAATTCCAAGTGATCCAGTTGTTTATAAAATAAAAGATGCTAATGGTGAAGAAATAGTTGGAACCTTTTACGAACCAGAATTACAAAAAATTATACAAACTGATAATGTTTATAAAGTTGAGACTATTTTAAAGAAGCGAAAACAAAAAGGTAAAGTGCAATATCTTGTGAAATGGTTGGGGTATCCTTCATCGATGAACTCTTGGGTAGATGAAGACGATATAGTATGAATCAGCTGACATCCTACAAGCTTTCGGCATCAAGTTTACTTTTGATGGATTACGGCTCACGACTTACGGCTTACGCTGACGGCTTACGGCTGACAGCTTTCGGTTGACGGCTTACGGTTTACGGCTGACGGCTTACGGCTGACAGCTTTCGGTTGACGGCTTACGGTTTACGGCTGACGGCTTACGGCTCACGACTTACGGCTTACGCTGACGGCTTACGGCTGACAGCTTTCGGTTGACGGCTTACGGCTTACGGCTGACGGCTTACGGCTCACGACTTACGGCTTACGCTGACGGCTTACGGCTGACAGCTTTCGGTTGACGGCTTACGGCTTACGGTTTACGGCTGACGGCTTACGGCTTACGGCTGACAGCTTTCGGTTGACGGCTAACGGCTGACGGCTGACGACTGATGGCTTACGGCTGACGACTTATGATTTAAGGCTTCAAAAATATAAAAGTAGCAAGATAATAATTACAGCATCCAAAATGTATAAGTGCAATAGTTGCAGCAAAGAATTCAAGCATCGACAAAGCTTGCACAAGCATCTCAAATCACATAAAGAATCCAAAGAACAAATTTTTAAGTTTTATGCGCCATTTACCATGATTGTTAGTGGAATGACTGGTTCAGGCAAAACCAAATGGGTGATTAATATGATAAAACACAAGCTGATAGATCCGATACCAGCAAATATAGTGATCTGCTACAGCATGTTTCAACAAATTTATAAAGATATCCCAGCAACTTTGCATGAAGGCTTTCCAGATGAGTTACCAGAAAAAGACACTTTACTAATTCTAGATGATCTGATGACTGAAGTAAACGATAGGCAAATAACTCAGTTATTCACAAAAATGAGACATGTAAACGTGAGCACTGTCTTCATTTTAATAAATTTATATTTTGAGTCAAAATATATGCGCACGGTTACCCGCAATGCTCAGTACATTATACTTTTTCCTAACTACAGAGATGTATCCATGATTGCCACAATTGGCAGGCAAATGTTCCCAACAAAGAAAGACTTTTTACCAGAAGCTTTTCAAATGGCTACGAAGGAACCTTTTGGCTACCTGGTGCTTAATCTGAAGCCTGGAAGTGACCCGAAACTAAGAGTGATTAGTGGTATTCTGTCAGGTGAGAAGCCTTGCGCATATTTACCAAGAATATAAAAGGCAAGTATTCTATGGTACACTAAAATGGCTCAAAAATACATACATACGCTAACATTTTTGAAATCGACGTCACAAGCTGTTGTAAATGCTACTATATCTTCTTGTTCCAAAGATTTGATCAATGCTTTCGCAGAAATTTCATTCAATGCACTGTACGGTGATTTTCCACTAAGTGTGTCTGAAAAAAGTAAACTTAGAAAATTTAAGAGAGATATTATAATCTTGGCAGACAAGAAATCTTCAATTGCAGTTAAACGTAAAAGTCTTAAAAGGAAGGCGCTAGTGCATACATTGCTTGAAATTATGCTAAAATGGCTAAACGAGTAGCTCTTGTCCCTTCTTCTCCAGTGAAAACAGCTGCAGAAGCGATTCAACCTGTTGTGAGGTTAGTAGAGGAGGAGGATGCTCCTAACTTAGTTCCACTTTTCCCTAAGCATTTACGTAACAAAGCATCGCTATTCTTACAGCATATTAATGTAGAAACAGATAGTAATGGTAGAGTTATTTATCCTGACAACACAATAGGTTCAAATTTGTATGATTTGGTGAGATATTTCATAACGCCTGCAAAATTTGGTCCACAGCGACCTCTAGATGCCCCCAAGTTTGAACAGTTTCTTGCACGTGTGCCCAAAGCAGCATTGGGCGTAGGTCGTGTTTCTGAACCAATTAAGTGGTTAAAATATGAAACCTAGCTTATTGATGCAGCAATAAAGAAAGAAAAGCTATATACGAGGATTAAGCTTGAAATTATAAACAATTGAAAAACTCAAAAATGCCTACTTATTATTGCCTTAACCTGCAAAATCAGCCAATGGTTGTATTTCATTCTGGTTGGTCACCATTCAGCAATTTTCATATTGCTCATTTTACTCTATGTGGCATCGAATACAACTGCGTTGAACAGTACTATCAAAGTGAGAAAGCTAGATTCTTCAGTGATTTGTATACTTACCGCGAAATTATCAAAGCAAAGTCCCCTCGCGTTCACAAACAGCTTGCGAAAAAAATCAAAGGCTTTGATAAGGAAAAATGGATGGTTGTTGCAGAAGATGTCATGCTCATGGGCTTAAGAGCCAAGTTTGCTCAGAATGAAAGACAGCGTGATCTACTAATAGAAACTAAAGATAGTATCATTGTTGAAGCATCGAAATATGACAGTTATTGGGGTATTGGACTGGACATTAATGATGAGAGGGTTATAAATGTAAATGAATGGCCTGGAGAAAATGTCCTTGGACAATTATTAATGCGCGTCAGAAATGAATATAGTTAATATAATAGCATCAGCAGACTTTAAATGTAATATAAATTTGCATAGTTTGCCTAATGTAAAATATAATCCAAAACGTTTTAGTGCTGCTACATTGAAATTGTCTTGTACTTGTCAAATTTTTTGCAATGGTCGCATTGTATGTCTTGGTGCCAAAACTCTCAATAAAGCTTATGAAACAATTAAAGAGTGTGCTGACTATTTGGTTGAACTAGGCTATGTTGTGCAGGCATGGAAACTGGAACTACAAAATATTGTAGGGACTTGTAACGTAGGTGGTAGACTAGATTTGCCCTGGGTTTACAGCTATTTAAGACGCAGCTATACTCTAAATTTTACTCCAGAAACATTTCCTGCCATCACATTAGAATTGAAATCTGGTAGTACTGCTCTAATGTTTTATAGTGGAAAATGTGTAATTACCGGCAACAGATCATACCAACAGTTGCATCAGTCATATAAAGAATTAATAAAGGTTATAAAAGCATGTTCACTTATCTAAATATTCAAAATGGAGTTTGTTACTATCGTGAAGCCATTGAATAATATGATAATAGATCTAGCAACACCTATCGAAGCAAATCAAATAGCGCTTCAAAGAGTCCTTCTCCCTATTGATAAATGGGTTATGATACAGATAGAACTTATTGAACCTCAAATTTTTAATGGAAATTATGTACCGTTACTATGTGTTGCTCGTACTAATTACCAGCCAAGTACATTAGTATATCACTCAACTCGTCGAAGCATTATTGACAGAATCGAGCTTTCGATTTCTGATTTGAATTTAGAACCAGTGACAAGCGCAGATTTGGGGTTGGTGGAGATTATTTTGAAAGCTTAAAAGTGTACATTTTCAATCAATTACAGATCATCATGTTTGCAATAAAGTTTAAGCAGATTAATCCCGATAGTAGAAACGTTTTTAATGCAGACGCTACTACCAAGAAACAAAAAAAGAAAATCTCGAAGAAAAAACCACCCATCAATAAAAAGTATAAAAGTAACAAAAAGCCTAGGAAGAAACCAAATTTTTGATGGCTACGTGTGGAAATAAACTGCTGCAGTGGAACGCTCCAGTTCCTGTTCATGAAGATATTGTGAGCTCACAACTGGTTGAAGTCCCGTGCATTACAGCACTGCCTCGCTCAGATCTTAACAACATTGAATTTAAAATTGATAAAACTGATACTTTTATTGATCTGACTTCTTGTTTTTTATTTATCAGGGCTCAAGTGTTAAAAAAGGATGGGGCACAATTAACTGAAGTCGATAAAACTGGACCAATCAATAACTTGGGTTATTCTATGTGGTCAAGCGTAGACTGTCTCATTTCAGACCAGTCAATAACATTGAAAAATCCATATTATCCTTGGGTATCCTATCTGTTATGCTTAGTTAACTATACAAAACCAGAAAAAGATGCACTGCTTTGTGGAGCAATGTACGAACAAGACTCTCCCTTGTTTTTTGACATTAATTTGGATGAAGGTGCCCCGCCAATAGTTGTGAATGAAGGATTGCAAAAACGATACAATAGAATAGAAGGTTCTAAAGTTTTTACTTTATACACTAGGGTATTTACTGATACAGTTTTGATGCCAAAATTGCTGCCTCCACAAACCGAAGTGAGTTTTATATTCAAGCGTTCCGAACCAAATCTAATTTTTATTGGTAAAAAAGTTGAATGTATTTTAAAAATAACAGATGCAAAAATGCTAGTGCCACGCATTAAGCTAACTGATCAAGCACTGCAAGAACACAACAAAATCTTGAACTCTACAGGTTGCACGTATCCAGCTCTTCGCTATGATACCAAATGTCGCACAATCTCTACAGGAGAACAAAATTTGGATTGGGTACCTTACAGTGGGTCACTTCCCCGTCGTGTATACGTATTCATGACGAAACAGTCAGCCTTCAATGGTTCCCTGCAGCATAATCCATTCTACTTCTTAGATTTTGGAGCTCAGAGAATCTATGTTTATAAAAATGAAATGCTCCTTCCAAATTCAACTCCACTGCAAACTCTTGGGGAATATAAGTATCCAAATTTGTTTATGGAATTTCTTAGAGGGTTAAACTATAACAATATTGACCTTGGCTTTAAATGGGATGACTATAGAACAGGATTCTTCATTACATGTGTTGATTTGACTCCTGATCATTCTGCTGATTGCAACTATGTTTGTCCAGAAGAATATGGCGCAATTAGAATTAAAATAGATTATAAGGAAGCCCTAACTAATTCAGTGGTCGTGTTTTGTGTGGCTGAATATAACGCTCTCTTGAAGCTTGACAAACATAGAAATCCTATTTGGGAAAAAGTATAAAAGCTGTCCTCTGCAACATAAAACATGGATAATGGAAAAGCAGAAGATTGTATTAATTTTCTCTTTATCGTTTTCAATAACTGTGGTATTCACTGTAGT
The DNA here is from genome assembly GCA_030248195.1 of Trissonchulus latispiculum. NCBI lineage: Eukaryota > Metazoa > Nematoda > Enoplea > Enoplida > Ironidae > Trissonchulus > Trissonchulus latispiculum. The sequence goes on along the minus strand of JASAND010032063.1, from coordinate 6,414 downwards.
TATGTTCATACAATTTACACCTAGAACAAAATTGCCATTTGCACCAGTGGTGATTGAACATTTGGAGGATGGTAGTATTGGCCTTGTTCAAAATTTTCAAAGGAAAATGTTATCCCTTAAACAATTTTATAAGCTAAAACAATTGATTGCTGATTGCACCAAGCAACAATGTGCATTACATCAAACCGACAGTTTGTTGTGTCCCTTCACTAGGCAACAATACGACTGGAAATTGTGCTTTGCAGATGATAAGCAGATAATGTTTGCAGTGATTGGAAATATTACTCTCAGTAGAGAGGTATTGCTAAGCATTTTAGAAATGTAGTTGCAATCTTAGCTTAATGCAAAGCTTGCTAGATATTGCACAATATTGTGCAAGATTGGTCAACAATGAGACATTAAAAGGTAGTGTTGCGCAATATTGCAAATCAATCCTCCGTTCTGGTGAAACATTTCACATTAGGGACAATACTTGTGTAATAAATGCAAAATGGTTAAACGTTGCAAAACTTGTCGCAAATCAAAAAACTGTCAGTGCATTCTTGATTTGGTTGGGCTTGGCGTTTGGACGCAGACGAAACCATCTAAAGCAAAACGCCTTTTCAGTCATCAACCTAGAAGGCTGCAACTTTGTCATGTATGTGGACAATTAACTGGTATTCTTTGTCTCCATTTGCTGTTAAAGTGCAGAAAACATTCTAATAAGCGCTATAGTGGATTTGAATAATGGATCATATCATAACTTTTGTTAGACAGAACATCAGCAGCACTTATTTGTCTAACGAGATTGGATTACCCGAGCCTACAGGATCCAACTGCTTCCTGGAACACATAAGACTTGTTGCTGCAACTATTTTTCACGACCAAACTAGTATAGGTCGAATCTATGTATTCATTTCCTATTGCAATCTATTGATTGACGCTTTTAATGTAGATAAAGAAACTGTTATTTACTGGTGTGCTTTGTGCATTTATGCGTACTTGCGTACTTGATCCAACTGATCACTTCATAAAATTAAACATTGGTAATTTTTATTAAAATAGGATTTGAACTACTGCTGTCACATACTTTGATAACTGGGATAATAGATAGATCCCATAGATAGAGTAGGATGCGGAAGGATAGGGCTGCGGAAATATGGCTGCGGAAATATGGCTGCGGAAATATGGCTGCGGAAATATGGCTGCGGAAATATGGCTGCGGAAATGTAGGATTAGCTGCGGAAATGTGGTTGCGGAAAAGTAGGATTAGCTGCGGAAATGTGGCTGCGGAAAAGTAGGATTAGCTGCGGAAATGTGGCTGCGGAAAAGTAGGATTAGCTGCGGAAATATGGCTGCGGAAATGTAGGATTAGCTGCGGAAATGTGGCTGTGGAAATATGGCTGCGAAAATATGGCTGCGGAAATGTAGGATTAGCTGCGGAAATGTGGCTGTGGAAAAGTAGGATTAGCTGCGGAAATATGGCTGCGGAAATGTAGGATTAGCTGCGGAAATGTGGCTGTGGAAATATGGCTGCGAAAATATGGCTGCGGAAATGTAGGATTAGCTGCGGAAATGTGGCTGTGGAAATATGGCTGCGAAAATATGGCTGCGGAAATGTAGGATTAGCTGCGGAAATGTGGCTGTGGAAAAGTAGGATTAGCTGCGGAAATGTGGTTGCGGAAAACTAAGATTGGCTGCGGAAATGTGGCTGTGGAAAAGTAGAATTAGTTGCGGAAAACTAGGATTGGCTGCGGAAATGTGGCTGCGGATAGGATGTGGATGCGGATTAAGTAGGATATACGAGGATTAGGTAGGATATATTAGTAGGATATACGAGGATTAGGTAGGATATATTAGTAGGATTGAATAGGATTAGGCTGCGTGTTGCCGTATCCCCAATTTCTATCTACTCCGAAAAACGTGTTTTAGCTTAAACATTGGTGTTTTTGCTAAAACATGGCTGAAATAGGTTAAAAATTGCTTTCAAAAATACCCCTAAGAAAAATCGCTCTCACAAGGGGTACCCAAATTTGCTTCCACAAGGGTCAGTGAAATTTGACCTCCCGTTCAGGTATGGTCCCCCCCCACTTAGTCAACCTTTTTTCTGGGTCTCTTCATCTCAATTTTCACCTTAAAATAAGAGTTGTGAATGCAAAATTTTGGACACGACACAAGTACTGGACTAAATATAAATAGCAAATGTTTAAACTTTAAACTGTTTAATTGTAAATTTCTTCAGTCTTGTTGGATGTTAACGTCCGGCTGTCTCAGCACTGTTTTGATCCATTGACTTAGGTATCTGGTCGAAGAATAAATATTTGTGTACATCCCTGGATCTTTGCAGGGTTTATCTCCGCCGCTTAAAATTCCCTGGAGATAGTATTTTGGAAGACCTGGTATATCTTCCTCTTCTTTAAGACAGTACAGAGGTCCCCCGGAGTCCCCACCACAAGTGGAACCTTTCCCGAAAAGATCCCGGGCACAAATCTGGTACTTTGACACATCACAAGATTCTGGTAGTGCAATCTGAAATGCTAATCGGAAGAATGAGCTCATGCACAATAACGTTCTGACAAAACTTAGACAGCAAGCTTAAGCAGCGTTGAAGTGTCTCGATGTTCCTGGAAAGTATTTTTGAGCTTTCGAGCAAACCCTGTGAGCTCGAATTTGGCTCGCCAAACAGGTGCACTATTGGGGGTCAGCCGTTAGCGTGCAGAGCATGTATGTAAATAGGAGCTGATAACAGAGATCCTGCCAGCATTTTAGTATTTTATCTTCGTATAAAAGTACCCGATTTCAAGCTTTCGGAGTTCAGGTGAACTGCTAATGCTTACATCAGAGGTTTGTGAGATGCTAAATTTTATTGCCAAAAATTAATTCCTATCCTACCATAACATCCAATTGCTGTATTTCAGTGGAGGGCTCCTCCGAATCAGCACTCTCTTTTCTACCTACCGCAACACATCGAGTGCCCAGAAAAAGTTGATCCTTAAAGTTAGGAAGACAGGGTACGGGAATATTATAGTAGGATTTAGGTAACAGGATAATGGCTGCATCAAAGTTATCCATATGGTGCTTCAGAAAAGCCTGGTTCACGTACAGATTTTTCTTGGAAACCTGCAAACGGTCAACCTTTTCGTTTTCAGTTACAGTCACATAAACTCGACTGGTAGCTCCGACCACGCAATGACCCGCAGTTAGCACCAGGTTAGACTTAATTAGGGTCCCCTCGCAAACCAGACCTCTCCGATTGTTGCCCACAACCTGAGTGATTCGGACATTTGCTGACCAGAGGCGAGCATTTGGTCGCCCACTCAGGATCAGGGGACTTTTGAAAATTCCGCAGCGCTCGTTTGCAGCTTCTTCGGGATAGGGGTTGCAAGGCTGACCGCAGCTTTGACTGGTCGCGTTCCAGCAACAGCCGTAACCTTCTTCGCAGAGGCTGCGACTGTTGATCTTAACCGAATCGTCCAGGCATGGCTCGGTGCTGGGACAACGGTCACAAATTGGAGTGATTTTTGGATAATCCTCGGATTGGATTAACCAAATTTTCACGAAAATAATGGCTAAAACAGCGTGCATAGTGCTAGAAAGACTTGACAACTGCTACAGGTATACAATATCTAAGCTATGGAGCAAATCTACAGCAGTTACCAAATTGTTTTCTGGTTTGACAGGCTTTGAAGATTCGGCTTGATGACCATAGCTGGGGCCCCCAAATTAAATCCAAATATTAATTACTTTATTGCGCACCCTGCTGTGCCGTTTCCAATTTGAAGTCTAATAGAGGTCAAATGGTGATCAACTCTAATACAGTTTGAAGTGGAAATAGAGGGGGCCCCCATCAGTGAATATACAAAGATTACAAATAGTAATGTTGCAAAACAAGTTTTCATCTAAACTGAAACTTTAACTGACAAAACTTGAAATGTGAAAGCGTAAACTGAATTTTAAGGTATTGATTAATATAAACTATTTTTAATTTTAAATTTCTATAAAATTATCTCTATTGTCGTGTGCTAACGTTTCAAAGAGTCAAGTCATTCAAAATTTGAGATAATTTCAACAAATTCATCTTATCTTATAATTGCTCGTAACAAATGAGTTTGACACACCACTGAATAGAAATCCAAAAAAATAATTTTTATTTGCATTAACTAGTGCTTTCATATTCTACAAGTTAGTTTCAATTTAATTGAAAAGTCACTTGTTTTACATTACAATTTGTAATCATTATATATTCACTGATGGGCCCCCTTTATTTGCACTTTAAACTGTATTAGAGTTGACCACAATTTGACCTCTCTATTAGACTTCAAATTGGAATCGGCACGGCAGGGTGCGCAATAAAGTCATTAAGACTTGGATTTAATTTGGGGGCCCCAGCTATGGTCATCAAGCCGAAGATTCAAGCCAATGTTAGTAGTTAGCATTTTGCATTTCCACCTAGTCTTAAAGTGAATACAAAATTGCTGCTTTAATTGTTATGCTAGTAACAACAACAACAACTAGTAATGCTTTCGATGTTTGACAGCCCAATTTCTGTGAATAATCTCTTAAGGGGGGGGTCCATCGTGAAAAATTTTTAGACCACGGATCTCGCTCATTTTCACACATAATCTAGCCATATATGTCGTACACTTCAAGTTTAAATTTTGAGTTGTTTCGTTCAGTTCTCCATAAGTTATGAGCCATTCGTTGAGTACAATTTGAATATCAGCGAAAATGAGGGTGCTGCAGACAACTGAAGCAAGTTTGCGCAAATCAACTTCATATATTTAGCTTATTTTGTTATGCACATCTAAAAACAATTAATAAAAGCATTTTCGAACGGATTCAAGTCAGAGAAGCATGATCAGAAGCTTCCTTAAAGGATATTCCGAAGAAACAGGGCCCCTGTTCCCCCCGATGTAATGAAGTATTTAAGAGCGCTTAACTTAAAATAGAAGCATTTCCGAGCCATAGTTCTATGAGAAGAATTCATCCCTGCACTGAGAGCTTTCGATTGATATATAATATGCCATATTTTGAAAATTTTGAAAAATCGCTGTTTTGTGAATTTCGGGGTCTGAGGTTCCTGATTGGCGCACTGAGAAGTACTGGACAGAGGTGTCGGCATAATTCATGCAGCAAATTGATCCTAAGGCATGAATAAATATGCTGAAATACAAAAAATGCAATTTTCTAATGTAGCTTGGTCATAAATTGCCTGTCTTTCGAAAAAACAGCAATTTTCGCAATTTTGGAGAAAAAACTATTTTCTGCGCCAAAATAATCTCGACACTGGCAAAAGATTCGAAGTAACATTGGGTATCGTTCGAAAGCTTTATACATATACTGTGTCACTGTGGAATTAGAATTTTTAGTTAGGACTTCTATTTTTTATAATATGTAGTCAAACTTAGTGACCCCCATTTTTGGTCACCAAAAACGACAGATTTTAGCGATTTTCGGCAGTTCGCTAACTTTAAAAATTCATTAAACTTTTTTGAAGGCCTATTTCAAAATTCTAATTCCACAGTGACACAGTATCTGTTTAGAGGTTTAAATCAATACCAAATGTTACCCGGTTACTTATACCGGTTTCGAGATTTTTTTGGCGCAGAATTATAATCGACACTTTTTCGATTTCCTATGTTTAACACATGCATACCTCTATTTTGAGGTGAATTTTCTCACCAACCGTAAGAGATCCAACTTAAATTGTATAAACTCGTTAAAATATCCCACTTGGACAATAAAATATGTGAAAATGAGAAAAATCGGAGATGGTCGAAAAAATGACCCTAAAGTGGACCCCCCCCCCTTAAGTTAATGTTAGTGTAAAAATTTAGCTTTACCTGGAATCGAACCACAGACTTATCGACCTGCAAACTAGAATGCTACCATTACTCTACGGAGCCAGGAGAGATGAGCACATAACTTTTATGTCATTGAAGTTTCTGCATTTTACATTAGGTCAGTCGGTTTGGTTTATACATTTTTTGCATTCATATTGATATTTTCCCCATATTTTTCCTGACTATATTTTAACGACACCCACCAATTATAACGATAGCAACCCACAGTCAGAAATGGTAGTCAATGACAGAAACTTATGGTCAAACATTATAACAAATCCGTCCAGCTCGGTTTTTCTGCATCGTTATAATGCTTTTCTCTTCCTACTTTAAGATGGTGGTATCATTTTGACAGTCCTCTATGAAACGCTATAACTTTTGCAATTTCTGGAGTTGGAAAGAGATCTACAGTTTAAACATCATTTTAAGGCTCAAAGTGTGCATATTTAGGTCATATAATTAAAATATTTAGCAAAATTATTTAAGTCTACAGACACACCAGCTAAATGCGGACCGTCGATTTTGAGCCTCGATTTTTCTCAAAATTGCAGAATCGGTCAAATTATATGCGAGATGATATGAAGGATATGTT
>JASAND010032062.1:0-34473 GCA_030248195.1 Trissonchulus latispiculum | reverse complement strand
GAAAGAGATGATCAGAATCGAGCTACATAATTTTTATGTCGTTGAAAAGATCTCATTCTACGCAACGCAAAATTTATCATTGTACGGCTTTCTTAGCTCAGAGATTATCGTATTTAATTTGTCAAAAACTAACGTTTTTGAAAGATATCAGCGTAGCATGTTTACGCGCTGAAAAGCACCACCCCCGAGCATATTGCAAGCTTAGTCTGAGGAAGAACTGAGTGTCATACTCTTCCTATTATACACTCTAGTTTCTATTAATTTTAGGCTTCTCGATTTAAGCGCAGGAAATTCCTATAAGTAACAATATATCTTGTTTATCCGGGTTCTGCATCGTCTGCCACATGGTTTGAACTACTTGTTTTTTAGTTGCAAAAGTTGAAGGTTCTTCTTGAGTTTTGATGACAATGGTTATTTATTACAAATCTTCACGAAACCAGTTCAGGATCGACCCACAGTATTCTTGGAAGTCATACAACGTCGCAACCACTTCGTGAGTTAGTTTGTTGTAGTATACTTTGTTTGACATATCCCATTAGTTTCAAAGATTGCTGCTATTTTTGGGTTAGCTGTGCGTTGGGCTTAACCCCAGCAAGCAGTTGTCATTGTTTTTGTCGTCGTCTTTCCGACTTCGGCGAGACTGGAGACGACATCTACTCCTCAAACTTCTTATAATTGAACTTAAAAAAGCAAGGCGTCTGTGTGTATTTTAAAGAATGGTCAAAAAGTTTTGTTGTCGACTTTTTGTGTTCATTCTCCAGAATCAGTGTTGATTTGCTAGCATTACTACCAGCGTATTAGTAAATCACTGTGATCCCATCTGTGCCATTCTAAGCAAATTAGCATAAACAAAACTATCACTTTCATAATAATACTCATTTCTTTAAGTAGCAAAGTTGTTTGTCCTGGTATCTACTCGAACAGTATTTAAAAATTTGTTTCACACACATTCACGCATAGGCAATGCCTGCAGAACTCTTACACATGTGCAGGCTACGAAAAACTTACCCCCGCGCAGTAACATTTTACCCGACACAATAAAGTACACCAAACATCCCGCGCAACGAAATATTTACTCTCGCGTACCAAAGAGCTTCAAGAGTTTTTATCCTGCCCGTCAAATTTTTATCGCCGCTCAACAAATTATGTACCCAGGAGCAGCAATGCGCCTAAAGACTTTATCGCAGAGCAGCAAACTGCAAACTTTTACCCCGTGCAACAAAGCTCATTCGAATTTTATTCCGAGCACCAAAATGTTTATCGCCGCGTCATACATTTTTACCCCCGCGCAACAAAGCGCATCAAACTTTTTGTCCTGCGCAACAAAGCGCATCAGAATTTAATATATCCCTGCAACAAAATTTTGTCGCCGCGCTACAAAATTTTTAATCCACAACAAAGTGCATAAGGATGTTATCCCGCGCACCAAAATTTTTACTCCCGCGCAACAAAGTTCATTAAACTGGTATCAAATGGTATCAAAAAATGGTTCAAAAATGGTATCAAAATTTCTTAGTCGGCTTCGCCTTTTTGTGCTTTTCCAAGCGTATTACTTAGAAAGTTTTTGCGCCTGCCTCGCGTTGACCTGTACATTATTTCAGAAAATTTTTGAGCTGTCGGCAAGTTTTTATTAAGCTTTCTTCTAAAATTTTCGTGCCTTTAAAATTTGGACTTATGGTGTTTGGGCCTTTTCTTTTTCATCTCCTTTGAAACTTCTCGATCCATGGGCGCTTTTTGCTTTACATTTGTTTCAAAAAAAAATTTGTGCCTTCGGCGCGTTCTTCAGTAGCTTTAAAAGTTGAGCCGAGTTTGCAGCTAAGGAAAAGATCGTTTTCTGACAACCATAAAATTTTGCCAAGTCAACACTCCTTTTCAAAATACTGGATACGCCCCTACATATGCATACGTATATCTTGAACTAAAAATTACAAAAACTTGCTTGACTGAGTTGAATTGTGTAAATGGTTAAGTCAGGTATTCTGTGATAAAATTCTCGTTAAGCTATATCGTACTATGCTTCCATGTTGCCGCCGCTTCCTTTATAATCTATTTCCTAGATAATGGATTTGTGCAAAATTTGATTATTTTGGTTTTGCTGTTTTTTACTACATTGTTTTTCTTGGTGCTTCCCCGCTAGATTTGTTCTTAATAACACCTTTTTCAATTTTTTTTGCCAAGCTATAAAGTTGCAAAACTGTAAGCCCACTAGCAGTGTTGTTAAGATTCTAACTGTATGCCGGAGCCAAACATTTGAGTGTTTCCACTAAGGATGTTCTCAGCTATTTGAGGACTGTATCAATCGTCCACTTTTGAAAACTAATAATAACTTGGTTAATAATGCTAAATTTTAAAAAGGGATGAAATATAGCTTCATACATAAATTTCCCTTGCTATTTAAAGTAAAACCGGAAAATAGAAATTTGTGCATTTTTCGAGATTCATCAAAAACTTGGAGATTGCGTAAAAGTTAACAAATCTTTGCGATAAAGGACTTGTAAGATGTGTGACAAAAACAGAGCTTTGTAAAATCTTGGCTAAAAAAGGAAGCTGACTCATTCAAATTTAACTGAGAGCAAAGCAAAGTTTCAAGCATAGAAGCAGTAGTTTGAGTTTGCCAGTGCGCTCCTACTAAACTCAATCGGATTCAATGTTTGTTATTGTTTAATGTATGCATGGACCTCCTCTAATCGATAATGTCAGCGAAGTATTTCAGAAACAAATAACGCCAGGGCGTATTGCAAAATTTAGACAGATTTATGTGATAAACTTCGATAAAACTTCCAGAAACCAATTTAGATCGGATTCTTCCGGATGGGTACAGGATTACTTTGACCGATTGTTGCTGACTCTAAAAAAGAAACATCAACCCATGTGTTGAAGATAGGAGATTGAAGACAATAACAACACCGTACATGCATTACATGCTACAACACCGAGGAATATATTCATTTACTCCGGCGGAATAAAAATGTTCTTTGCCAGTTTCACACTTCAAAGGCATAGATTCCAAATGTGAAGTCAAATTTTGAAAATTTTACAAAATACTAATTTCAATTAATGTGAGTGAAAAACTTCAATTTTCCATTAAGACTGATTTTTTCAAGGTTTTATTTCCCTGAAAGTATAAGCTTTCAGTCGGATAATCTCTGGATTTAGGTTCAGCGGAACAGGTTCTCCTCGAGTTCTATTGAACAAATTCAATATATGGCGACGTCGACATTCATCTGTGAAAGGTGGCAAAATAGGAGTGCCAAAAACCGTAACTCAATTTGACTTAGTTTTTCTGTTGTTTTGCTGCCAAAATCAGTGCGAAAAAATTTACTAACGACTTTTACTTTTCTTTTCGGGGTTTCGGCGCGGGTAATTTTAAGTCTTTGTTTGAAGCAGTGGAACTCGGAACAGAAGGAAAGAGGAAATCTTTTTCTTGATGGCTACTACGGGGCTGCCAATGCCAGCCAACATTAGCGGAGTCCTGTTAGCAATCGAGAAGCAATACTGACAGTAAAAATCTTAATAAAACATACATCCAGTTCTTGCTTAGTTGTCAGCGTAGATTATTATTAAATTATTACTCTTGTGAAGATGTGAATAGTCCTGTGCAACTGGCTAAATGAAAACTAAATTTGTAGGTACCATGAAATTAAGACTTAAGAATATAAGCTTCGAATTTATGAATTTAAACTCAAAATATTCAAACGATGTAAAAGATGTTCACAAAATTGTTCAAAAGTTACTGGTGGTCGATCGGTACCCCAACCTGGGAGTACTGGATTTGAAGACTGACAGGGGTGCGAACAGGCAAGACAGGTCTCGGTCAACCCTTCGAAGCTTCGGACTAAGTCGTCTTGCGTTGTCTACCCAATCCGTGATGCTATCTTAAACGTAGCTCCATATATAATGGAGAAGCCCGGGAGTTTAACCACGGCACTACCACCACTACTTAGGGCTGGCCCAATGTAACACAAACCCTGACGGCTAAGGAGATCTAGTCCAGGCGGCTCTCTTTCAGATTCGGACGAGATTCGGACCTTGGGAAAGTTGGGTAAACCCCCCCCCCGCAGACCTGGGCATCACCTCCCCAGAATCCGAACTTTTCAGGTTTTCTGGCGATAAACCAGAACAATCCGGTTTTAGAGGGCCTTCAGCCGCCGGGTCCACCCCCCCCCCCCCCCCCGCCCCCACTAGAACTTCCCCTCCTGCACATGTCTGGACGAGCCTCGCCAAGGTTGTGGGGGAAGCCGGAACGACTGGTGCCTGACAAAGAGGGAGATTCGACCGAGCAACCCACTCAAGTGAACTCCAGGCCTTTCCGGAGCAACTACTTAAAAGTTAGAAATAGTTAAAAATTGACTGAGACCTAAGTTAAAGTTAAAAATGAATTTGTTAGACAACTGCTGATTTACTAAGGGGAAAACTATTGTGGCACAGAAGTTAGATAAAGACACAAAATAAGTGACAAACTTACTGGCTACCAATGTAGACCCGGAATTGTGGGAGGGAAAACAAAAGGGGAGATGGGGGATTGGAGAATGGGCACCAAAAGGAACAGGAAAATGTGAGTTGAGTTAGATAGAAATAAATTAAAAATCGAACAGAGTTAGAAAGAATCGTAGTCTGTTGAAGTTAAAGGGCAACCCCAAAATACGTGAAATTAGGCTGGAGCCCAATTTGACAAAAACCGCCACTGGACAATGAAAATTGCTCAACTGAAGGTAATGCAACCAATCTTTTGAAGTAGGAGCGTGCATTGGGAAATGACACCTGATATAGAGATTGATTTGTCGCTCCAATTTTCGAGAATCCAAACTTAAAACAATTTCCATACGTGTTATCTCAATACGGTTAATAGAAATTTTCCGGAAAGTTAAACCGTAAAGATAGCACCACGTTATAAAATATACCTTTTCGCATCCGAAAAACGCACCACAAGTACCGACATTCCACTAAATGACCCATTCACTGAATTAAGGGTTTGTAAAGGCTCTGGAAGGAGTTTTATGAAGTTTGATACCAACTTTACGAGATGCTTCATAAAAGGAGATTAAAGAAAGGTAGTAGCGTCAACCGCTACTGTGTACTACTACACAAGTAGTATAGTGTGTACCCGTTTCGACCCCCGCTCCCGGGAGGAGAAACGTTGGTTCAGAATCTGTGAGCGCTTCCTTTACGAGAATCCGTCCAAGGTCATTTTAAATAAATTGTCCCCTGGGGTTTCGAGGTTAAATTCTTGTTTCCACCACCTGTTGTCCCTGGCGGATCCGTCTTTTTCAAACTTTTAAGTCCCTTGGTGGTTTTTCCAGGTAATTTTTTACTAACTTATTCTTTCTCCGTCCCTCTGCTGTTCCTTGCCCTGCGGGCTTGGGACCCGGCATCAACCTATTACCGGACTCCTACCTACCTAACCACTTACCACCTACCTACCAAAGATACCTACTTCCTGCATACCTGACCACTTACATATCTATACTCACCTACGTACCAAGCTTACCAAATCCTATCTTAGCTAACTTATCTACCTACCTAAAGTCCGACCCACTACCAACTAATGTTTTTTTGTTGTTTTTTTCTTTTTCTAGTGTATATTATGCCTGATCAGTTTATATACAAGAAACGAATTCCCGTGTAACTCCCAACTACGACCCATTTTGTGGTAGATCTCTCTGCAGCCGGCCCCACTCCAGTACATCCATCCTATCATACTCTGGATTAAGTTCATGTAAGTCTTCCCTATTTCCAAGAAATTTAGGTTCTTCTAGGTAGTGGTTGTTATTGGAGGATAATGAAAGCCAACTCATGGTCCAAAACATTTTGAAGAACGTAGCCAAACGAGAAGTTAATTTTGATGGAGTAAAATTGAGTATTTCGAAAACTATGCGAGAGGAGCTTCTTGAGAGTTAGATTCCCTTGCGTCTTCCAAACGAAAGTTGTAAGTTGAATAGATTCCCGGCTTGAGCTAAATTTTGCCTAATCTAGTCCCAGTTTCGAATATAAACATTTCTGATCAGCTCGAGTAGGGTCTCCAAAAAGTCTTCTGGTGGTTCAGTCGGATCTTCCTTTAGGGTAGGAGCAACCGCGGGCACTTTCTTTGCATAAGTATTTTATCAGAACTTGCATGACACTGAACGTAGCCATCTAGTCCCTTCTTAGTTTTAAATTTGCTATTAGAACGTGGGCAGGGATACTCTTCCTCAGTGGGCTCTAGCACTGGTTAATTGAGGAGCTGGCGGCTTACAAGTATGAACAACCCTTGTGTCTCCTCGAGAGTGACTCTTCTTTTTCTCAAGTTGACTTCTCTCCCTCATGCTTCTCCTTGACATGTCCAAGTTGGAGTGTATTTTCTTGTAAAAGTTTTTCTTTATCCTTAAATCTTATTTACCTCATTTTATTTTTCCTTTTACCTTATTTGAAAATCGTGTATTTTACTCTAAGAGCTCTTGAAAACCAACAACTCACGATGACAGAACAAGTCAAACTGACATTCTACCAGGAATTCACCGCTTTATATAGATTTTGAGTTTAGGACAATAGTTTCCTTGGCTTCCCATGAACGTTGACCGTTTGCATAAATTGGTATAAAGTGATTTAATTTTTCTTAACTTTGCATTCAACCCGCCAATGTTTGAAATCAGTCACTCCTACTTTACCTCTGACCATACTGTTCCCTTATATTTCATAGTCAGGCACTGTCCTTTCATGTCTTGTCTGAAGCTTCAACCTATCGGAATTTAAACCTCCGAGCTTGACACCTAGTATCCCCTGAGGCCACTCTACAGTAACAAATAATTCCACTTACTCTTCCTCATCCTATTCGTCAAATTGGTCCACCGTTTTTTCAGGTAGTACCACCGTGCTCAGAATAGAGTTCTTTCTATGGTGCGTTTGAGGGTTTCTCTCTACTGGAATACTTAGCCTCATACACTATTTGCTTGGTCAGAATTTCATCAATTACTGGATCGTCGAGGAACCCCTTACAACGTTGAATGTGAAAGTAAATTTTCCTATTTAGCTCACCTCGAATCCTCGAGTCTTAACTCTTTTAACTCGAATTATTTTTTATTTTATTTATTATATTTATTTTTAACTCTTCTAACTCGAATTACTTCACGAATTACTTACGCCAAAGCAACGAAATAGGCTACTTAATAAAATAAAAATAGATGGAACAAAATGTTTTAAGCATGCAGCATTGTTAGAAATAATAATTAAATTGAATTAATTTTAAATTAATTAATTATAATTATAAATTTTCCTCTAAATTATTTTTGTAAGTTATTTAAGGTGGTGATTCCCTTTGGTCACATAAAGTTTGCACCATAATTACTCATTCATTACTTGTAGTTAAGAAGCCATTTTTATATCAAAATGCAGCTTAACTTTTATCTCTTTAATATATTCCATGAGACTAATGTTACTTTTCTAAAATATTTTTAAACACATTTTTAGAAGAAGTATAATTTTCCAGATTTTTCGCAAACCAAGTGCATTTTTTCGCGAGACATTGGTTATATCATTCGATACCTCTTATGAAATAGCTGGGAGCAATTTGTATTTGTACATTGTGAAATCGTTCTTCATTATGGGGAAATAATGTGTGCGTAACCTGTATTTTGCCTACTTTTTCCAAACTTGTCATGCGATTACTTTAGCTAGAAAGCAGTAATCGGGGCAACTAAAAAACGTCCCTGGATATATTTGTGCAGAACACATTAGTTGTAGGCATGGGCAAAAATTAGGACCCGGGTACCCGGTACACTACCCGAAGCCCTATGTCGGGTAATTGTGACACTACCCGGGTACCCGCAGGTAATAAGAAAACCGGGTATCCGAGCATTTTCAGGTACCCGAAAAATTTTTAACCTAATTTTTGGGGATTGCCTTGTTAAAATTTAACTGTTTCAAAGGTTCTTTATTCAGATTGAGCTTAAATTGAATAGATTTTCAGTTTTAAGCTATTTTAAGGGCGTTTTAATACTTAAAAAGGTATTATAATGATTTCCAATTAATTGTCTGGGTGTGGCAAGCTGATGCTGATACACACAACTTTAGTTTTTATTTTATAACCCTGCTTAGTTCAGCAATTGTCTGAGTTTGTACCATCGTTGTTCTGTCCGCTTCTTCTAACCTTTAAATTTTAGAAGCATTTGCATTATGCTATATTAAGGGTAAATCACAGAACAAATTTGGCTATTACTTCAACTGCTTATCTCTGGAAATTGGAACAGCACAAAAGCAAGCAAGCGAGCTAAACTAAGTACAAGTTGCCACGTTGCTCTGCAGCATAACTTTAATGACATAGTGAAACTACATAAAACTTTGGATTAAAGCTTTGGATTAAAAACTTAATTTTTGTGATCGCACAGTTTCTTTACTCATAACAAATTTAAAAATTTAAACTTCCTCAAGTGCCAGAAATATTGATTGGATTCTTGTTTTAAGAAATATATAAATTCAGTTTTCTATTAAAATTAATTACATTTTCAGTTTTAGGTTAATTTTATAATTATTTTACCTGAAAACTCTGCACTAATTAACAAAACTCTTTTTCTAAGCTTGCTTTAGGAGATAGGAGCAGCTCCGTCAGAATTTTATTATGCTTTTTTTCGAACGTTATTAACTCATAGATATACTCATATTATACACATATAACTTGAAAAAATTTCATTTAATGTTGTCGCACTGTATTCGAATAAAGACTTGGTAACCTTCCTCCTCTTTGCAGCTTGCATAAATTTTCTGTAAACTCATCTACTTTGGTATGTGCACACCTTACTACAGGAAAGTGCGCATACCAAGGAATCACCAAAGGCTTGTATGCTCGACATTTGAATCAACTGAATAATCTGGGAGTTGCAAATAGTTCACCATTCAGGAAACAGTTAAAGTTGACAAAAACTGAGCCCCAATGAGAGATGGCCATTTTGAAAGAAGTTTCTCAACGTTGGAATTGACCATGTGGCAGTTATTAAGAATCAATAAGAACATTCTCAAAATTCTAGCGTCAAAACGTTTGAGAAAACGACCAAACGTCAAACGTTTAGAAGCTTATTTTATTCTTGTCAGCGTTTTGTTAGGTTTAACTTAACTCCTGTCAGGGTATTTTTACCGGGGGGCCAAAATTGACCTCCCCCCCCGAAAAATGCCTTGGTCCTACAAAAATCGCCCCTCCCGGGATTTTTGCATTCCCCCGGGATTTTTTGAGAGACCCAAATTTTTGCCAAAAATAGGCTAATTTTCAAAAAATACCAAAATTTAGCTCATTTTTGAAAAAATCCCCCCCCCCCCGGGAAGCCCCCCCCCCCCCCCGAAAAAAATCCCTAAAAAATACCCTGTATGTAATGCAAACTACATAACCACGTAATGCACACCTTACTGTACAAACTAAACTCTGCTACATAAGCGTAGCATGCTATAATAGTCTCAAGGATCTCTTTTTTCAAACGATAAAAGCACCTTAGTTAGTTAAAATCACTAAACGGTAAAAGCACCAAGAAAACGTTAGTGGAAAACGTTACAAAACGACAAAAGTTTCTATTTTTTAGAAGGTTCCTAAGCTTTCAGCACCACATCAGTCACTATTGATGCCATCTAATGGTAATTGGTGCTGTTGCTGACAGTTCAGAGAGCATTGCAGAGCTGCGACAAATGCCACTAATTTTATGTTTTAATTATTTAATTAATTTATTCACTTTGAGTTTTAATTAATTCGACGACTTCTACATAATATATATATTGCTGCAACAGGAACTTAACGAAAGATAAAATCATTGGAGCAAACTGAATTTAAATAATTTAAAACAAAACTAAAAATAGAAAATCATAAAATATTTGAAGAATACCGGGGATGATTCATCTTCTTCATATTAAATTGTTTTATACAAAATTTTATAAAACCTGAAAAAATTTTCGGTGATGAAAAGTTTCTGACCAAACATTTTCAATGTTTGATCGGGTCGGTGGCCGAAAAACTCGGGCCTCCTACCTTAAGTTTGAACCCACGGCCTTTTGCGCGCACAGTGGTGTTAAAAATCAACCAAAATTAAGTGTTGCAACTTAATCTTCAAAAATCTTTAAAACAAACACTAAAACTAATTGTTGCTGTTGTGTACAGTCTTTAGTCTGCTAGCTATTGTGATCAGCTTAGATCTGATCTATGTATAAATTGATGTTGAATTTTACTTCGAAACGGTTCGGTATTTGTTTATCTACAATAGTCTATTGTTACTCCGTCCGATTAGTAGTTGGTTAGCCGGATGCCAGAGACGATTATCAGGACTTGGTAACTTTGTAGAATTTGTTAAGGTAGGTAGGATTTCATTGATTAGAGTTTAGCCCGATCGGATAAGCCTGCAGTCGCTCCGCCTGTAGATTTCTGCAAAGGTACAGAGCAGCTGAGGTTAAGGATTTAACATATGGCTACCGTGAACAGTTTGACTGTTTCTGGTTGACCGTCAAACAAATTGACCGTGATAAACAAATACCGAACCGTTTCGAAGTAAAATCGAACATCAACTGATATAAGTCAGATCTGAAAGCTGATCACAATAGTATAACTGAACTTTAAAATGTACACTACAGCAACAATTAGTTTTAGTGTTTGTTTTAAAGATTTTTGAAAGATTAAGTTGCAACACTTAATTTGGTTGATTCTTAACACCGCGGCGCGCCTGAGTTGGGAAGTCAAGCAAGAGGCCCGAGTTTTCACCGATTTTTTGCATAACTTTCTTCTTTGTAATTTGTTTTGTGGACCTTGTTATTAAACAAAGGCTGTGTTCGACTTTTGTTGACATTGCCTCCTAAATTAGAGTTGAAGGTCTGATACCCAGAAGTTACCTAGGTATCAATGCTAGATTGACTATAAGCCAGGTCACCCGCTTTTTCATTTCTATTGCTTCCTTAGTTTTTCTGCCTTAAGGGAGGGGGTCCATTTTTGGTCAATTTTGCGACATCAAATTTGCATTCGTTAAGTGGAGTTAGGTGGTGACTCCTTTAGGGCGCATATTGTTGGTTGGCGGCGTAAATCAAAATGATAGTTAACGAAAATTTCCGAAATACGTTCTTTTAGCGTTCTATCACCCTCCGCACAATCCCGACTCAAAAATTCGAGATTTCCGGTCAGGGCGGTTTTCCCCGATTTTTTGAAAGTTTGGCAGAAGCTATACAGTTATGACTATTCATTCGAAAGATCCCATTGAGCTTCATATTTTTGTTTTTAAAACAACGTTCTAGCTTTTCTCTACCGTGAGATATAGCCGATTTTCTTGTGTTGGCCTCGAAAGCTGGTCATTTTTGCAGAAATCATATAATCCATCATTTCTTGAACTATGCAAGCCGTAAAATCAAACTAAAGGTGTCTATCTGAAGATCTCATGGGGACAAATTATCCGACATAAGCATGATTCTATTCCAACAGCTACCCGTATAATCATCATGAAAACTGTAGTTTTCACAAAAACACAACTAATTTTTTTCCAAAGATTGTGGAGCATTCACCATGCAAGCTGGAGGGCTGCTACTCAACAGATGTGTTCTGCACAAATATATCCAGGGACATTTTTTAGTTGCCCCGATTACTGCTTTCTAGCTAAAGTAATCTAAAAGCTTGACAAGTTTGGAAAATGTAGGCAAAATATCAGAGTACTGCACATTTCAGTTTATTTCTCACATAACGAAGAACGATTTCACAATAAATGAAAAATCGCATTTAGCTTTTTCATAGAGGTATCGAATGATATAACCAATGTCTCGCTAAAAAATTTACTTGAGTCGGCAAAAATTCTGAAGAAAATTATACTTCTTCTAAAATGTGTTTAAAACTATTTTGGAAAACTAACATTCGTCTCATGGAATACATTAAAAGACAAAATGTCAAGCTGCATCTTGATATAAGAATGGCTTCTTAACTACAAGTAATGAATGAGTACTAATGGTGAAAACTTTATGTGCACGTAAAGGAATCACCACCTTGAATAACTTACAAAAATAATTTAGAGGAAAATTTATAATTATAATTATTTTAATTTAATTAATTTAATTTAATTATTATTTCTAACAATGCCATAATCACTTCAAACATTTTGCATTCTAACTATTTTTATTAAGTAGCCTATTGAGTTTGCTTTTGCGTAAATAATTCATGAAGTAATTCGAGTTAGAAGAGTTAAAAAATAAATATAATAAATAAAATAAAAATAATTCGAGTTAAAAGAGTTAAGACTGAGGATTCGAGGTGAGCTGAATAGGAAAATTTACTTTCACATTCAACGTTGTAAGGGGTTCCTCGACGATCCAATAATTGATGAAATTCTGACCAAGCAAATAGTGTATGAGGCTAAGTATTCCAGTGAAGAAACCCTCAAACGCGCCATAGAAAGAACTCTAATCTGAGCACGGTGGTACTACCTGAAAAAACGGTGGACCAATTTGACGAATAGGATGAGGAAGAGTAAGTGGAATTATTTGTTACTGGGGAGTGGGCTCGGGGGATACTCGGTGTCCGCTCGGAGTAGGTTTGGAGTGACTCAGGTACAAAATTCCGATAGGTTGAAGCTTCAGACAAGACATGAAAGGACAGGGCTAGACTATAAAATATAAGGGAACAGTATGGTCAGAGTAAAGTAGGAGTGACCGATTTCACACATTGGCGGGTTGAATGCAAAGTTAAGAAAAATTAATTCACTTTATACCAATTTATGCAAATGGTCAACGTACATGGAAAGCCAAGTTATTAAGCGCTTTCCAATGTATTAAAGTAGTATCCGGCGGATGACGTTTGCTTGTTTAATATAGCGGTGTTAAACACAGCTCCCTCATGAGAGGGGCCCAGTATTGCGCATAGCTCCCCCTCAAGAAGGACCTCTGCCAAACATATCAGAGGGTGATATGCTAGGTCATACGTGAAAGGTCATGGGGTGATGTGTTGACTATAACTCCTCCCGTTAATTACTAATGTGCGCATAGCTCTCCTATTGAAGGATAGAGGTGATGTGTGCTCAACATAGCTCTGTTATAATCGCTAATGTTAAGTATAGCTCCCGCTGTGGAAAGTGTCAGTGGAGATGTTCCGAACATAATACTCACTCATTAAGTACTAATATCCTTTCTTTATTGAGGGATAGGGGAAGGTGCACCCAGCCTGGCTTCCTGTTAAGGTGATATGATCTAAGCTAAAGATCAGTTCCCTCTGTGCAGTGGGAAACTGGCAAGAAGCCATGTAGATGGTTCCATTATGAAAGAGAATAGGGACATGTACCGAAAATAGCTGTTGTCAAAGAGGTATAGAAAAATTTGTTGTGTCACTATCCTGATAGTCATTTCCAGAGTTTAAATATTCAAAAACCTACGTCTCTAAATGTCACTAAAATTGATCTCAAGTTGTTGGCTAATTTCAAACTAAATCCAGTCGTTTGTGTTTTTATTTATTTGTTAAACTTGTTCTGTTGTTGTGTTTGGCGTTGTTAAACTAAAACTTTGTAGCCTTTTCTTAGCAGAGCACATGTTTAACTAGATGGGTCATCTTCCTTGTTTCAAAGGGTAAGACTCAAGTTTAGATTATCCACCTGTTGAACTAAGACAGCTGTACTCTGTGTAGTTGTAACGAGCACATTCCAAGGTATACAGTGATATCAAAATTATCGTAGAACTCCAAGGATTGAGTAATTTACAGTCTTTCAACGTTTGCTGAAAATCCCCGAACCAGCACCCTAAACTACGATTTTGATGGTATAGTAACATTAGTTTCATTAAAAGTCGGCTTAAATAACTTAACTTAACCGATTTTTTTCGGCCACCTCACCCCAGTTTGTATTCCGGTCAGGGGTAGTGTCAGCAAGTTTTAATTTCAAGTTTGGATGGGTGTGGGGATGCTGACACTGAATAACTGCAATCGCAATTATCCCAGGTGTTCTCCAAGGCTATCACTACATTACTTCAACCGTAATAAAGTTTCTGGGGCAGCGCTCACCTGCTAAGCGGCCACCCTTGCATATGCTCGGTAATTTGCAGGAAGAGGAGGGAGAGCAGCCATTGTTTCCCCTGGTAGCGACCTGTTTACGGCTCCTGCTGGCGTCAGAGCGATCGTTTCCCTGAGTAGGCGTCACGTTCTTTTGGATCCATGAGATCCCAAATTTCATGCTTGCGGCCGATGGTTGCACAAAGTACATTCTTGTCATGTGATCAGCCCCAGCATGCAATTTAACCAGTGACATATAATATTTTGATTGATATGCAGGAATAGACACAGAAGGGCCTTTTCCACCAGCCATGTCTATTACTGATTTCAATCAAGCAAAAGACTGCTATTGAATTTGCATTATTTATGTAACAAAAGGGTCAGTTGGGGGGGGGGTCGTTTTTATATCTTTTCCTGAAGTTTAACCACTGATCTCCGAGGATCAGTGTCGATCACTGGTTTTAAACTGGTAGTTCTCTACTTATTCAAAGTTGCACACAGGGGCCATATCTATTAATCAAACGATAACTCCTAATACTCCATTCACTCGCACCTCATGTAAGCTATCTAAGCCCTACTTCTCGCTCAGTCGCAGACGAAGCCAAGTTGGTCATTATTAAATTAAATTATTATTTTAATGACACGATCACAATTACAATTATACAAAGAATATGGTTATCTATGGTTCAAAGATATAAAGGTCTAGGTAAGCACAAACAGTACAAACAGATCACTGAATAAAATAGGATAGGACACAGTTATGCACAGAGAAATCTCCTCAAGTTTTGGTATCCCATTAAAAGTCTCATGAAGTCATACTCGAATCGATTAATCACCGTCTACTTACAGATTCAAGTTACCTTGGGAATTCCGAGATCCGCGTGCGTGTGAAGCGTCCAACGGCAGGTCAGCCTAATACAAGGGAGGGAGCAAAAAGGTGTATAAGCGAGAATCAGAAATAGCCAGAAATAGTGAAACAAATACTCCGAGTCGTGGTCGGTCCCAAATAAAAGTAAAGCACGGGGAAAAGAAGTATAAACCGGTCTCTCCCACAATGGGCCCTCGGTTGTACTCAATACAAGTAAAAGCGTGAAGCAGAAAACAAGCGAAGAGCGACCAAATCGACCAGGCTGCAGACAGTGGCAGTGGGTGGATGCCGGTTACAGTTCACTTCGGCCTAGGAAGAAGTGGGTGCAAGCGTGCCACCCTGGGGACAAGAGATTCCAGTTGGACTGGCCGGCGGGCGGAGATCCGCGCCGCACTATGGTGATTTCTGGTGACACGGTGCTGGTGGGGCGGTTACCGAGGCGTGTGTGCCCTCGGTAAGGGACGTGGGGACACCACAGAGAAGCCCGGCAGCTTCGGTTAGACGGTTCTGGCGGAAAATCAGGATTGAAGGACGTGAAGAAGAGTGCCCGACTGGTGATGGTGACGAGGATTGAGGTCGGAGTGTAGTCCCTCCGACCAAAAAAAAGGAATCGAACCACGGACCAAGCGAAAGCAACCAACCACAGGACCAACATGCAGTGACCCCAAAAGAAAAACCATTGCTGAGCGAACAGCCTAGAATTAGAACCATGTACGGAATAAGTTATTGTATGAAGAGAAAACTACAAGGTAACAAGCGTTTAATCTCATCACTGGTCGAATGATTAATATTCATTTTGAACACTCTCCTTCCTTCTGTGCAAATAGTAAACAACTTGCTAAAATTCTCACTTCAGACAACTGAGCAACAGTTACAGAAACGGCTAGTACGATTGTGCTCTTCCAACAAGCAATTTTCCAACATGTTAGCACGATTAGCGTTAGAAGATTTACGAAAATGATGCGCTGAGTCCTTTCAATTGACAGTCTCTATGCTAATTCTAAGTGTCACTGGTGCACAGCAATACATCGAAATTAGGAATTATTAAACAAAAACGTTAAACTCAGTGCGTTAGGTAAAGTTAGTAGAAGTTCGTCCGATTCCTGATCACATAAGTCCATGGTCCAGTCTGACGGGAAAAGAACTTGAAAAACTGAAATACATACAGACAAGCACGAAAACGAAACAAGTTACCCCTTAAAAGGGGAATAATACCGCCGTAGAGTTTGGAATTTATGTGTTCAACGTTTTGTTTGTTTTCATCATACTGTTCTAGTGTACGGTGACGTTAGCTTTTGACTAGTTTCAACTCCCCGACATTTGCCGTTTCTGAGACAAAAGAAAGGGAGTATTTTATTGCCATTTGCACTGCCAATTGTGAAACAAAAATTATACCGGAAGAAGGATTCGATCTGTGTCCGGAATAGCGCCAAGCGGACACCCTAGCCACTACACTACTCTGACTATAGCGATTTTATCGAGTAAACTGCTAGAGAGAAAGTTATCATTTATCTATATATGTTTATTTTAAACAATTTATCTTATCTAATTTCTGAAGCAAAGCAAACACTAATGAAATAAATACAGTGCAAGCGCAAAATCATACTTTGCACACGAAAATTGTAACATCAGTTTTAGCTATTTATTGATCTGCTAAATCTCTGCCAATCAAGTGACAGCCAAATAACGCCCGATTTTCGGTAATATGAGAAAAGGTAGAGAGTGATCGTTTGCAGAACAATTTACAGGACGTTGAAAATGAACTAAATTGACTGTAATGATGCTCTAAAAATTGCAAAATCGTAGAAAAATTGCTGGGCAAAAAAACCTGCGTAACTGGGACATGTGTTGAAGATAGGACGGAAATCCTCCGCGCCAAGCAATTTACATGCAAAACATGAATTCAGAAGGGTCAACCCATTACAAGTATACCGCCTCCGGCGGTATAAAAACAGCTACTGCCCAAGTTTACTCGTGTGATTTAATAATTATTTCTTTTAGGTCGTCCTGATTCAACAGCCTACTCAATCTACTGGTGTGCGTTTCTGATTATACTTCGCAACTCCGCCTCAAACAGTACAGTGGATCAAGATAAAAATGCAGTAGTAACTAGCAATACATAATGCAAACAGTGTCGTGTCTCGTATGGTGCGTGGTGTGACAGCTGGCTCATGGGGGGAAACAGGGAGTCTCAGATCCGGTTACTGACTAAACCGTAGCTTCAGGGGAATGAGGATCCTCCGCAGCTGTCAAACCATGTGTTGATGTGCAAACATGGACAGAAAACGAAACGTAAGCACAAATTAGTTGATCACTCATGAAACTCTGTAAAACATGTGTATTCTATTCGGCCTGCCTATCGTCGTTTAATCTGTTAAATCATCAAGCAACTCAGAACCTTTAACGAACACTAATACCAAAGTTTTGTTTTCTCTAAAGTTTTGTTTTCTCTGGAAATGGCTCAAGGAACGGATTATTTACGTTCTTCTATCTAAACGTCAAGAAACCTTAAATAACATGAAACATAGACATAAAACAGATGAGAGGTAAGATTGGCAGGCATGAGTGGGTGCGAACGTTGGAGAGCATGCAACAGAAATGAAACCAAGGGGGGCAGCTGGCGGTCGAAGGGCTCATGCTCATACAAAACTAAAACACATTTATCACCACACAAACGATTGGGGCAACGGAACATGCTGGGGAGAGGGGGAAGAAGCTCATGCACGGCTTCTCGCATGCGGGCCTTAGCAGAAAATTTCTCAAACTGGAGGGTGAGCGGAGCGGGGAGAAACTGAAAGGGGATACCATAAAAAGACAAGCGAAACGTCCAAAAACACATAAGGTACAAAACAGTGCTCATTGGGATAACCTCCGGCCCCAGGATGGAAATGGGCCGCCGGGGAACGTAGATCTCAGTGGAAGCTGGCGAAATATGGACCCAGTCCCCATAGTGGGATTTCCGCAGCTCAGGGTGCAAGGTGATCAGCTCCCGCTCCGGTCCTCTGGAGGGGGCATCCATCGTCTCCGCGGCAGTGACCGGCGGGCTGTAGTGGCACTGCAGAATGCGGGCCACGGGAAGTGAAGGCTGCGGGGGAAGAGAGGGACTGGTCACACAGACGGCAGAGTCTGTGGACATGGCGTCATCATCATCATGGTCGATTTCAATGACATCTGATGACACATCGCTAAAGTCGGACTGGTTATCATATTGGTCCATCCAGATGTAGAAATAGTTATTGGGCGGGACTGAGACATGGTTCTAAAACAGGTATACCACCGTAAAGTAACTCGAATCGCCAGCAGAAACTACTTCGCGCAGCGCGCGCACTGTATTATTAGACAACGGCCTAAATTCCAGGCCAAGGGGCCAACCACTTAACTGTTGCAACAAAATTACACTCACAGATTGACAGTTAATATTGGGACAACGACACATACCACCACCATACGATGACACAGACGTCTGACAATACTGTTTAACGGGTAATCGGGACTTACGAACTTCATCACTTACTGGGTAGATCGTTACTGGCACTCCGTAGTTACTCAAACCGAATCTCCAGAAACATACCGTGCAAATCAGTGTAGCAACCTGCCCGACCAGTGGCCTAGTCAAATGTATTCGCTTATTTGGTTCAAATATATTTCTCTGGGTCAGTAAAAACATCAACCGTACCGCGCAACATTTTTAAACCTTCAGGCATCTTGATATGGACCTCGCATTTCTGGCGGACAATATAATGGAAGCGGCTCATCGGCTGGATCCCGGTCTGGCACGGGGGCGCAATGGACGGGTGCTCTAGGAGCCATGGCAGATCACAAACAGAACCTATAGTTAAAATCGGTCACACTCTTATGGTTACAACTAAAATTAAAGGATTCTATTTATTTATTTCACTTTATTTCAGGATTTATTTCACTTATCTATGACAATGGAGTTCTCCTTAGGCGTCCTTAGCCTCTAGAAACGATGATTGGCCAGACTTAATTTCGATCAGCGACCTTATTTTCTAAACAGTGACCTAAACGAGGTTTATAACCAGTATATTGTCCAGTACTACTGAGCTAGCTAGCGAATTACTATTGCAATACATAGTTACAACAACAAAAGAGTTAAAAGGTTTTCTGATGTTTTTAGTTTTCTGGACTTTATATTACTTTTTGCAGTAGAATATTGTGTTTTCTATTAAATAGATATCTTATTTACAGTTAGAAAACTATACAGAACAAACAAACACGCAAACTAGTTTACACAACAATTTTTGGCAGTTTCGTTTTGACTGCCGACTTGTTTTTGGTTATTTTTAAGTATTACTTTTGTAACATGCTTTTGTTAAGGTTATGCACCTTGGGTTTTCTGTGCAGCACTTGCTCAGAAGCTATTAATCCCGGAAGCTGCAACCAGAGCCTCTATCGGGCACGGGTAGCGTTAATGGAATGGTTGTTCGAATTCCCATTCGCAGTGGGCCAGGTGATGGTATGTTGTCCCAGATCAAGTGATATTTCTCCGGGAAAGCTGGTCATAAAATCCGACCCTAGGATACATCTGACAGTAAGCTTATCAACTACTACAAAGGTCCAGTCCCTAATGGGTAGGCATTCTCGACTCCTATGAAATAAACTGGACGCGGCTACAGTCCCTACAACTTCACACTTCCCGCCATTGGCAGTTCGGAGATATTGCAGCCCTTCTACGGGGAGCATCTCGAGCCTGAGTTAATGTACCAATTTGGTAGTCATGACAGAGACAAGTGACCCTGTGTCAAACATCGCCTCTACGGTTTGTCCTAGAATCAATAGTGTCATCAATAAGGGTACAGTTCGAACCATAGGCACAGAGTGGACGTTGATGGTCCTATTGGGGTTCCCTACAATGGATCGTGGCTGTGTTCGTGAATTCTCCGTGCCCGTAGCTGAGCGTGAGACCCACCGTTTCAATGGACTTGTGGCGGCGTCCGACTGAGAAGCGTGGAAGGAAGCGGTAGTTTCATCCCCTGAGTCCTTACCCTTTACTGACTGTTGGCAGGAGAACCGAACGATATATCGTTCATTCCGGGTCTTAGAACCGAAATTCAGTTCTACGGCTGATGAGGCACGATCTTGACTCTCGTCCGTTAAGAGGTGAGTAGTGGCTTCCTGGTCCCTGACATTGTAGTCGGACATAGAAGAGGCATTAGAAGTGTCCCTAGAAATAGACTTGAGTATCGGAGTAGCGTGACACCTATTTGCTGTCTTACGTACCTTATCATAATCTAAAGTCCTGCTAGCGGATCGCAACGGAAGTTTCTCTTCGTTAACGGTAAGCGAACCCAATTCTAAAGGGGCTTCTTCCTCATCATCGCTAAAAAGTGGTTCGTTCAATCGCCGACCGTTCACAGGAGCTGAGATAAACGGAGCAGACGCACTGGCCTCCTGTTCCTCGTGACACCTATTTCGGATCCTATTTCTAAACTTACGACCACGTGGTGTTATCCAAAATACTATGAAGCATCCTCTGACAACTGTGATGATTACCATGGTTAAGCCATGATTCAACTGTAATGGTACAAAAGGTAAGTGTACATGTTCCTTCATCTGATCTGCTCATTTTCGTATTCAACGGTAGATAATTCAGTAAAGTGCAAAGGTATCCTACCTCGTGGAGCGGGTACGACGGCTTCCTGTAGGTCAGCCAATGTAGCTGTGGTCTTAGCGATACCTAAAGTACTAGTCAGAATTGTATTTCCTATGATGAGGTGCTGCAAAACGCTATCCTTCGGCGACATGGTTTAAGGAAGGTGACCTAGCTACGATGACTTCGGTATAATTGGTTCTGATCAACACTCCGGCAGGTGTGGTAAAACCCTGACTTTGACATAGTCTCGACAGGTACTAAACTCTTTTTCCACGGTTTCTTCCGCAAACGAGATGAGAAACTGCAAACATTTAGCACGTAGGCTAGTGACTATTGCGTTCGGGAGACAAAACTACAAACCGGGGGCGGTTTTGCACTCCGTTACATCGATTTCACGGACTTCCCCGGAGTCTAACCGTTGGGCATAGTCCGGCATATGAGCGAGGTTAGTAATGCCGTGCAACCTAGATTTATACCCTAGATTGTGTATGGCATATAGAGGCCTTACCTCCTGCTCTAGCGGAACAGGGATTTCAAGCACAAATCCAAAACGCAACGTGTTGAAATCAATTTTAATAGGGTAAACCTTGCCAAATGGATAAATTAAACTGGGTTCCCGGCTTAATAGTGAATTTCGTAAGGAGGGATGTGTTTTGATTATTCCCCTCAAGGTCTGTAAATTTACAAGCCCCGGCGTAATCTCAGAACGCAATCCGGCATGCATGACTGAATTTAGACCCTCCCGTAAAGATGAGGTGAAAATGTGAGCCAATAATTGCATATAGATTTGCCGCATATACGAGAAGTTGGAGCATCTAGCGCGGATAATAAGAGTTGTCAAATCCTGAACCGTATGATGCAAAAAGGCATAAACTTGCTCGTTAGCGTATATGATTTTCCGAACAGAATCAGTAATCTTCAATTGTTCATCTCGTAAAATGTGAAATCCCTGTTCCACGGCAGTCACTTTATCGTCTAATTCCCCTAGATGGTAGGAATTAGACAGACTATTGGCTATACCACCTATCCCCAGTGCACCAGCTAACAAGAACTCGATAAACCTTTTATGACGCGGTCTATTATGCTCTGCGGGTGGATAGGACGAGGAAACTCCAGGGGTAGATCGACATAAACTGGCCAGCAGTTTAGAGTAAAAATTCGTGTTCAAAACACCCGAATAAATTTTTTTATTCCGCTTTTATCTGTTCAATCTCGTGTTCCAAAAAATGGTGTTGGGGACGACTCTGATTATCATGCGCACGCAATATTGATCTGTCTTAGCCTTACCCGTATTAAGATCAATACAGACACTCCTCATTAGCCCGCTCGGGTGGTTTCCACTGAGGCGAGATTGGGGGTACGTCCAACTGCACAATCAACGCCAAATACTCGGTTTTCTGAGAGATAACGCCTATACCAGCGGGCAAAACAACCGTACCTATCTTAGCTATTGCATCAGCCAAAAAAATGAGACGACTCAGCATCAGCAGCCGACTGGGCGTTAGCAGTGGACAGAATCAAGTCCATCATGAGCCAAAAACGGGCATGCTAAACTTTCTCAGCGAACGTACAGCAGAAAAATAGACAAAAATGGTAGTAATAATAGTGAAAAGTCAAAACGCTCGGGGTCCTCTCTTTCAAAAGTTTCTAGCAATTTATCTGAGTTCAGTTCACATTGAATGGCCACTGGATGTGATTTAACAGTTAGTTCAGTTTCACGAAAATTTTCATAATCTCGTGGTTTTACTTCATCTGAACTAGAAATTGGAATAAAAAGTTCCTCATCTGTTGAGGTCACGCTGCTAGGCGTGAGGGTGCCTTTCAAGGGAAAAAAGGCTCATACCGCTCTGGGCGGCAGGTGCAAATCATCGGCTGTCGACACATTAGAACTTTATGAGAGAAGTGTGGCAACGTGAGACATCTCTTGGCGTGCCGCACACGCTGTGGTGAGACAGTTCGCACTGAACGCGCTGAGTACTGACCAGCCGATCCGGAGTCAGACCGAGGCTGTCGACTGTACCGCGGCCTGCGGTCATAGTACCCGGAGCGGCCACTGCTGGAGTACGCGGAAGACCCTGAATAATTCCGACCTCTCCCGGGGCTATCGTTATAGTGCCCGGTCCTTGAGCTCGAGACAGAGAGACCGCAAATTTTGGTCCATACTCCCGTCTCATCTCGACAGGGAAATCAGACCTCTGATCCCTTCGGTCAGAATTCTGACCGTTCTCCCGTCGATTATCAGAACGGTACTGCCCATTCCTGCGGGAGCTTCCTGTTCTCCCGTAAAGTTTGGTTCTAGAAAGGACGGGTAACCCTCACCCGGGTACTCCCTTTCTGCCAGTTGAGCTCTCTCAACTGCCTTAGCTAGCGTAGAACACCCAGGCGGCACTCGGTTTTTGAAATCCGTTCGCAGTTCGAAAAGAAATAGGTGCAATTTTAACAATTCTACTTGTTTATCAGAAAACCTATCGTCCTCTTGTTGCCTTGTTTCCTTACCTGTTGTTGGGGCCTGCCACGACTCCGTTTAACTTTACATTTTTGTTACCCTCAGAATCTATTGAATCAGCCGTGCTCTTACGTTGTGCCTTTACCTCAGCTGGTTGACCTGTCTTCACATATCTCACGCTTGCATCTCAGGAGTTAGAATCAACAAGGTAACCGAATCTGTGGGTTGACTTGTAGAATTGACTAGGGTGGAAAGATATGAGATTCACTACTAAGTGTTAAAAATTGAGGTGATCCTAGTGACTGTTACTTGTAAAGTCCTGTCTTGTTTGTAATTGCCCATGAACCGACTATTGTTGGAATGTTGTGTTATACTGTTGTAATCTGTAGATAATTATATTGATCGCTAAATAATACCTATGACTGTTTCATTAAAATACTAGTTAAATTATTATACTGGTTAGTTTAATCTGCGCCTGATCGGGCGAGGGAACTTAGGTCTCGTTCTTAGGAAGGAAACTGAGTTAAGTTAATGACTTGCGAATAGCTTGCGAGAGCATTTTTAATATTTGTTAGTATTGATATTGTAGGACCCCTGTAATTGTGATCTGCGTGATTAGAGAGAGTTTACGTATCAAATCCAGTGCCGGGTTCTGATCTTTCGGATCAGCAGTCTAATTTCAACAAAGGAAAAGAGGAAAAACGACCCCCAACTACCCATTTTGTCACATGTGGAGCCCGCCTTTGGAGGAAAAAATTATAGAAGTTTTTAAACAGAATTTTGGGAAAGGTGTTTTACAACTCTACCGAAGAAGTTTGTTTTCTCTGGAAATTCTGGGCTCCTAATTTTTTCCAAAAGAACTCACTGTTTTGGCTGATTTTGAATTATAGTGTATGTGTAGCGAATATGTACTATTTACGTACGGTAAACTATTGTTTGGTAACGTACTTGTTTAGTTAGGTAAGATAATTCTACGTATTCTCTATAGATTGTGAAAATGCCGGATCCAGCAGATACGGGAGGGGGGACACCTCCCAATCCACCTAAGCAACCAGAATCTCCGCCGCCTACGACTCCGCCCATTGGCCGCCAACCACTGCTCTAACAGAATTGACGAAAACTTTAACCCAATGCAATGCTGTAGTTAGGGCTCAAGGAGTAGCTACCGCTTTCAGCTCAGTTCCCATACACCATGGTCATTCATCTGAGTCTTTTGAGGAGCACGTCGAAAAATACGAAAGGTTCTGTAGTGTTATGAACTTTGATGAATAGCAAAAAGTACATACTTTTTCTAGTTCTTTGAAAGGGCGTGCCCTCGAGCTTTTCAAATCTGTGCCCAAGGACAGCAGGGATAACTGGACTGAACTTATTACTGAAGCGAAAAAGATTACGGTGCCTCCTCACACTGTGCTACACGCCTCTTTCCTGATGTGAAGCAAGAAAAGTGCAAGACAGTGGCTGACTATTTAATGCGTTTGAATCGATATGCACGTCTTAGCTTCAAGGAAGAGGATGGGTTTTCAGAAAAACAGGTTGAATTATTAAAACTGCGCTTGTTTCTTTTTGGACGGACTGACCTCAAAAATCGAGTACCGCCTGGATGTTCTACATTAGCTAAGGCAGTAGAAAAAGCACAGTTAGCGGATGGAGAGTACCCGGGGGAGTGATACCCGTCCTTTTTGGAACCAAACTTCAGAGGAGAGCAAGATGCTCCTGCGGCAATCACCGAAGCGGAAAAAACTGTTAGAGATTTAAAAGTCCGCTATGAAAAACTTGAGGCTGAAAACTCTAAGAAAACGACTGGCGTGGGGAAAAGCGAATGCTCCCGCGAGTTACCACCTGGTACTACCTGTTTTAACTGCAATAAACCCTAGGCGACGCGAGTGCCGACAGGCCGGGAGGAGAACCTTATCGAGCAGGGAATCAAAATTCGACAGGGACGTGACAACTATGACCGTGGAAGATATAACGATAATAGCGGAAACAGTAATAATAGGGAACGTTATGATAATAGGAATAACCGGAATTATGACAATAGGGATAACAGGAATTATGAACGTAGGGATAATGGGAACTACGAGTCACAGAATAGGGATGAACGTTATCGCCCCGATAATAGGCGGGACAACGGTCAGCATTCTGACCGGAGGGATCAGTGGTCTGACTTCCCTGCCGAGAT
This sequence comes from Trissonchulus latispiculum, assembly GCA_030248195.1. Classification (NCBI taxonomy): domain Eukaryota; kingdom Metazoa; phylum Nematoda; class Enoplea; order Enoplida; family Ironidae; genus Trissonchulus; species Trissonchulus latispiculum. Next base: position 9,418 of record JASAND010032062.1, on the reverse strand, counting down.
GAGACTCGAGTACGGACCGAAATTTGTGGTTTCTCGGTCGCGAGCTCAAGGATCTGGGTATTACAACGACAGCCCAGGGAGAGGTCGGAATTATTCTGGGTCCTCAGCGTATTCTGGCAGCGACCATTCCGAATACTACGAGCGCAGGCCACAGTACGGCCGGCAGTCTCGGTCTGACTCCGGCTCGGCTGGTCAAAATTCTGTGCGTTCGGTACGAACCGTTTCCCCAAGATGTATGCGGCACGCTAAGAGATGTCTTACGTAGCCATTTTCATTTCTTCCATAAAGTTCTGATGTGTCGACAGCCAATAATTTGTACTTGCCGCCCGGAACACTATGAGCCTCCTTTTCCCTTGAGAGGTGCCCTTACGCCTAGCAGCGTGACCTCAACAGATGAGGAACTTTTCATTCCAATTTCTAGTTCAGATGAAGTAAAACCGCAAAATTATGAAAATTTTCGTGAAACTGAACTAACTGTTAAATCACATCCAGTGGCCATTCAATGTGAACTGTACTCAGATAAATTGCTAGAAACTTTTGAAAAAGAGGACCCCGAGCGTTTTGACGTTTCACTATTATTACTACCATTTTTGTCTGTTCGCTGAGAAAGTTTAGCATGCCCGTTTTTTGGCTCATGATGGACTTGATTCTGTCCACTGCTAACGCCCAGTCGGCTGCTGATGCTGAGTCGTCTCATTACAAGACCTCGAAATTAAAGTTTTAGTGAAGCGGAACCATCTATGCAAACCCGCACAACCGCGGTTCAATGCGAATTGTATTCGGATAAATTGTTAGAGACGTTTGAAAAGGGAATTCAGAAACAATTGTACACGCTAATGAGCAGGGTTATGCTTTTTGCATCGTACTGTTCAGGATTTAACGACTCTCATTAAACGTGCTCGATGCTCAAATTTCTCGTACATGAGGCAAATTTACATGCAGTTATTAGCCCACATTTTTACCTCATCCCTACGGGAGGGTCTAAATTCAGTCATGCATGCTGGATTGTTCTGAGATTACTCCGGGACTTGTAAATTTGCAAACTGTGAAAGGAATAATCAAAACCCACCCTTCTTTACGAAATTCGCTATTGAGTTGATAACATAGTTTAATCTATCAATTTGGTAAAGTTTACCCGATTAAAATTGATTTCAGCACCTTGCGTTTTGGATTTATGCTTGAAATCCCTGTTCTGCTAGAACATGAGGTAAGGCCTCTGTATGCCATACACAATCTAGTGTATAATTCTAGGTTGCACGGCATTACCACTCTTGCTCCTATACCGGATTATACCAACGGTTAGATTCCGGGGAAGTCCGTGAAATTGATGAAACGGAGTGCAAAACTGCGGTCTGTAGTTCTGTCTCCCGAATGCAATAGTTGCTAGCCTACGTGCTAAATGTTTGCAAATTCTCATGTCATTTTCCGAAGAAACTGTGGAGAAAAGAGTTTAGCACCTGTCGAGACTATGTTAAAGTTAAGGTTTTGGATAACTTGACAAAATACCGCACCACACCTGCCGGAGTGTTGATTCGAACCAATTACACCGAAGTTATCGTAGCTAGGTCACCTTCTCTGAACCATGTCGCCGAAGGAGAATTGGTCGCAGTGCCAAAAACTGGCACCCTCTGGTTTGAACATGGCCGATACTTACATCTTATTATAGGGAATACTATTCTGACTAGTACTCTAGGAATCGCTGAGACTACAGTTACGTTAGCCGACCTCAAGGAAACTGTCGTACCCGCTCCGCTAGGTAGGATACCTCTGCAGTTTACTGAACTATCCACCGCTGAATATGAAAATGAGCAGGCTCCTAATCTCATACAGGATCAGAAGAAAGAATACGTCCACCTATCTTTTGTGCATTTGCAGTTGAATCATGGCTTAACCATGGTAATAATAGGATGCTTCATACTATTTTGGATAATCCGATGTGGACGTAAGTTTAGAAATAGGATCCGGAATAGGTGTCACGGGGAACCGGATGCCACTGCGTCCGTCCCTGTTATTTCTGCTCCCTTGAACGGTCGACGATTGAATGAACCACTTTATAGTGATGATGAGGACGAAACCCCTCTGGAGTTAGGTTCACTCACTGTTAATGAGGAAAAGCTTCCGTTGCGATCCGCCAATAGGACCTTAGACTACGATAAGGTACGTAAGACAGCGAATAGATGTCATGCTATCCTCAGATCTATGTCTAGGGATACCTCTTACGCTTCCTCCATGTCCGACTATAATGCTAGAGATCAGGAACCTACTGCACATCTTTTAACGGACGAGAGTCAAGATCGCGCCTCGCCTGCAGTAGAATTAAGTCTCGGTTCTAAATATAAGAATGAGCGACACATAGTTCGTTTCTCCTGCCAGCAGCTGGTAGAAAGCAAGGACTCAGGGGATGAAAACACCGATCCCTATCATGTTTCTCACTCGGACGCCAACAAGTCCATTGAAATGACGGGTCTCGCGCTCAGCCACTGGTACTGAGAATTCACGAGCACAGCCGTGATCCATTGTAGGAAACCCTAACAGGACCATCAGCGCTCACTCTGTGCTTATGGTCCGAACAGTTCCTTTATTGATGACGTTATTGATTCTAGGACAAACCGTAGATGCCCTGTTTGATACAGGATCACTTGTCTCTGTTATGACTACCCCGACTGGTGCAACAAGTTGGACTGGACGTGCTACCCGTAGAAAAAATTACAATAACTGGATTAGAATATCTCCAAACTGCTAACGGTGGGAAATGTGAAGTTGCAGGGACAGCAACCGCACCTATTCTATTTCATAATCATAATCATCATTCATAATCGAGAGCTCCTACCTATCAGAGACTGGACCTTTATAGTAGCAGACAAACTCACTGTCGATTGAATCCTAGGGTCTGATTTTATGACTAGTTTTCCCTGGGAAATATCACTTGGCCTGGGACAACACACAATCACTTGGCCTACCAAAAGTGGGAACAGCATCACGGTCCCTTTAAAATTACCCGTGGTCTCCATGAATCGCGAGATACATCTAATAGGTACCTTGCCTTCTCGTTTTAGGGACAAGGCTAAACATAGTGTAAACACCTCAGTCTTACACCGCCCGCTACCCAGGATTTTCGTGATTCTAAGTGGACAGCCCATACAAACTTTAGTTGATACGGGAGCAAACTTGAGTTTAATGCGTGAAACTTTAGCTAACTTTCTAGAATTAGCCATTAAGCCACTTGAACACCCGCTGAAGGCATAAACGGTCAAGCTTTAAAATTTAGAGGTGCTCTCAAATTACCTGTCGAATTTTATGACTCTCCTGGAAGCAAAATTGAACATACCTTTCTAGTTCCGAAAGGCCTTGCCGAGGATTGTCTGCCTAGCAACCGATTTTTTGCATGAACATGGTGGGGATCTCAACCTTAGTTTTCACAAAGGTGAGTTGAGCTTATGAAAGGCTGGTAAGCCCTCCATGGTAGCTAAACTGGTACAACAATCACCAGTTACTGAAACTGGGTACAGAGTGTCCGCCATGAAACAGGTAACGATTCTCCCGTATGCCGAGGTAGCAGTGACCGCACTGGTAGAAAGTGTAGAACCCTTAAAATATGATGGATTGTTTGAGCCGGATATAACTAAATATGATGTAGGCGCTAGTGCGGTTCAGGTATTAAGGCCAGTTTACACCACCAAACTTTCGCCAAACCAAACCTTGGCCAAACTCAAGTTTGGTGCAAAAAGTTTGGCAAACTTTGTGTTTACACTACCAGACTCCGTTTGACCAAACTTCCTCCAAACATTCACCAAACTTTAGGAGGGAACCAATGAAACTAAAGAGAATATGAGCGCCAACTTAAACTTATTGAAAAGTTAGCGCAAGAACAACACACCGATCAGAATGCTGATCACAAAAGTACAGCTTTACATCCAGGGAATACGCTAACTACGCTGTATAGGATAGAATCTTGTATATTTCATAGTTTTTCAGTCATAAGCAAACCCTGCATCATCTTCCCACGCAGATTCAACGTGCGTCCCGGACAAACCCGATGTCACTTCCAGCAATGAAAGTGAGAGGGTGTCGTCGCTCCCGCACTGGGTATCTGCGGTCTCTGTTGATCTGCGCCGGTGGTGACCGTGGGGAAATTGGTGCTGGTTGATTATTAGCTGGTTGATGATCAGGGACCCGGAAACTCGATTGGAAGAAATCATAGGAACTATCTATGCCGATGTCGGATACCCGACATGGTCGGACTTGGTTGAAGTGCCTCCGGTGATATCCTGACCCATCGTTTAACACCAGCAGCTTGTTTCCAAAGAGGCGCTCCACAACTGCCTTTTTCCACTTTTTTGGCTTGGTCCCCTTTCCATCACAATACCAAACTTTGTCGCCAAGGGTGAACTTCAACGGTTGTTCCAAAAGCTTTGAGTGCCTTGCGTGCTGTCTTGCTTTGAAGCAGTTGAAACGTGTACGTAATTCATGCCCCAGTAGTGACTTAGCAGGAGACATTCGAGAGGCGGAGTGTGGAGTGGAGCGATACCATAAAAGGAATTGAAAGGTTTCCTGTTTCAGATTGGATTGTGTAGCTCCATTCTTTCGTAAGTAATTCTTGAATGTTCGGACCATTCTTTCGGCAATACCATTTGATTCAGGATTATATGGTGGGCTGAAAATGTGACGGACTCCATTTCTTTTGCAAAAATCCTGTAGTTTTTCTGACGGAAACGGGGGCCAGTTTTTAGAAACCAGAATCTCGGGAAAACCAAAACTAGCGAATATGCTCGCCAGTGCTATTATTGTAGATTCTGCTGAAGTCGACGACATCGGTAGAATCTCAACCCATCCGCTGCCACCGTCTACCAGGACCAAATGAGACTGGCCGTGGCTGTAAGCAAAGTAGATGTGTAAGCGTTCCCAAGCATTGGACTTTGGCCAGCTAGCGTATGTGCGTGGTGGACGCTGAGCAGCTTCAGCACAATTTTGACAGGACTTCACCAATGACTCAATTTAGCTCGACAAATCTGGCCACAAAAATAAAGGCTTGGCAACAGCCCTCATTTTCGCTATTCCAGGTTGACCTTCATGCCGCAACTTTAGTATATTTTCACGCAAACTGACTGGAATAAGGACAGCGCTTCGCCAAGTTATGAGGTCATCGCATATGCTCAAATCTTGCCGAGCCGGTAGATATGGTTTCATGTCACCGTGGTTCCAGTCAGCATGGCCAGTTGTGATATACTTTTTAAGTTTCAGGAATGTTGCATCTTCAACTTGCGCCTTTCTCAATCCGTCGGAAGACAACGGCATCGCGGCATTTCCAGATAGTGCCATATAATATACATCACTGAGCTGGTCTTCCTGCTGTGCTTCAACAGTACAAAAAGGCGGTCTTGACATGGCATCTGCATTCCCATTTTGTTGACCTGACTTGTATACCAAGTCGTAGTCGAACCCAGCAAGAAAAGTAGCCCATCATGCAAAGATGACGCTGTAATTACGGGAATCCCTTTCTTTGGCCCAAAAAGAGCTGTCAATGGCTTGTGGTCTGTGAACAAGGTAAACTTCCGACCGTACAAGTACTGAAAGAATTTCTTGACACCATATACAATAGCCACAGCTTCTTTTTCGACTTGGCTGTTGTAAAGACGTCCTGTCTTTAATACAAACGAAAACAAAACACTTTAATCGTCTAGACAGTCAGACAGACTTTAGAAGACTGAAAGTAAACAAGTTGGCAAGAAAACTAATTTGCATAATCGAACACAAGTGAATGAAAGTTGCCAACAAGGAACTAATAGTCAGTTTCATAGCAACTACATGATGTATCTTCGCGCTCGCCGCGACACTCCCGAGAAGCAAAGTCCTTCAGCCATTGTTTGGTCTTGATTGCGGCAGCACGCTGAGGACGTAATGGGAGAGAATTGGAATCTTTATCATCATCGGCATGACGATCACCGGAACCTTCTGTGGTGGAGGAAGGGGTATGGTCAACCTCCAAAGGGATCAGCAAACGGATAGGCCGCTGCAAACGTTTACCAGAGGGAGTACGGACAACCACAGAACGAATATTGCCATCGCCACTGTGATTGATCTTATGGATCTTGGCTAGGGTCCACTGACCGCGGGGGCACTTATCGGCGATGACCACAACGTCGTCCAGTTGAGGTAATCTAGGAGTGGCATTTCGAGGAAGTTTAGGTTCACTTCGTTCACGCAAGGCTTGAAGATACTCGTTGCGCCAACAGGACCAGAACTGATCCAGTAGCCGCTGTCCTTTTTTCCATCGCTGTAGTAGTTCATCTGAAGTAGTAGTCTTCGACAGAAAATCGGTATCGTCGGAATTCTTCAAGTGAATGTCAGACATACCCGTGCACGTGTTCCCAAAACGGAAATGCGCAGGCGTAATAACCGGAGGAGCATTCACATCTGAATCGACATAAATTAGTGGACGTGAATTGACTATGGCTTCAACTTCCACTAGGATCGTTTCGAGTTGAACATACGTGAGCGCAGATTTTCCAATCAGTTTCTTCAGCGGGCGCTTGATGGATCCAACTAATCGTTCATAAAATCCTCCCATCCAGGGAGCCAATTCGGTTATAAAGACCCAGTCGATGCCTTCAGTCGCAGTATAACCTAAAACAGGTTTACTGGTGATGACATTCGACCAAGCTTTATCGAGAACTTTCTTGGACAACTTAAACTGTTTGGCATTGTCTGATATCAACTTCGCAGGTTTCCCACATCTGGCAACGAATCGTCTCAGGCAGAGTAGAAACTGTTCCGACGTCATGTCAGACACGAGTTCCAGGTGCACTGCCCGTGTAACAGTACACGTAAATAAAGAAACCCAGACTTTACGTGACTTCAAAATTTCATCTTTGATGAACAGCGGTCCACAGTAATCCACACCGGCGTACGTAAACGGATGGCACTGTGTGACTCTGATGCTTGGCAGTTGTGGAGGAGAAGGGACTTGATACGGTCCTCCTTCCCATCTTCGACAAACAGTGCAAGATCTGATAATCTTTTGCACCACTGATCGGCAATGGGGAATCCAGTATTTCAACCGCAGTTGAGCTATGGTATGCCGAAAACCGGCATGACCGAGCCTGCGATGACAATCCTCGATCACGAGTGTTGTGAAGTGATTATTTTTCGGTAGCAGGATCGGATACTTGGCCTCGTCTGCTAGATCTGAATTTTCCAATCGTCCTCGACAACGCAACAGGTTGTGTTCGTCTTCGTACAGTCCCAGCTGTTGAACAATAGCGCATTTTTCCTTTCCACGAATCGCTTCAATGGCGTCCGTAAAACCTTCTCTTTGAGCCCATTGCTCCCAAATCAGAGCAGACTCTGCTAACTCAGATGCGTTAAGATGAGAGCATACCTTCTGGCGTTCACGACAATTTTTAATGAATCGTTGTACAAAAGCAGTGACTCGGAGCATTTTCCGCAACCTGGAAAATCTCTTAATGTCAATGCTGTATGGCAATGGATTGATCTCTTCAGCTTTGATCACAGCTTCAGCTTCATCAACTTCTTCAATGACTTCTGGTTCTACATGTGGAGGCCACGCCGACTCATCTTTCGTCAACCACGCAGGGCCCTCCCACCAAAGAGAGGACGACACAAGGTCGTCAGAGCTGCAACCACGGCTGGGAATATCAGCACAATTATCAGCAGACGGCACATATCGGAATCGAACATTTACGTTACTCCTTATTTCTCTGAGCCTGTTTTCTACAAAAACTGGCATCAGCTTCTTGCTCCTGATCCACGCTAAAACACACTTGGCATCCGTCCATAGGATCCTTCTCTGTACCTGTACTTTCAGTTGGTCTTCAACAAATCGTAGTAAACGTGAACCAATCAGCACCGCCATCAGCTCCAATCGAGGCAAGGATACTTTCTTAAGTGGAGCTAAACGCACCTTGGCAAACACAAGGTGGCTTCTAAAACAATCGTTCTCGTTGAAAACTATGTAGACGCACGCAGCGTATGCTTTGGCTGACGCATCACAGAAACAGTGCAGTTGGATTCCAACATCGGAAGCAGGTCCGACGAAGCGAGGAATATCAAAAACAGATATTCGAGCTAAGTCGTCCATCACACAATTCCATTGTTCTGACAGCTCTTCTGGTATTTCATCATCCCATGTTAGGTGACGTTTCCACAGTTCCTGAACTAGCAGCTTTCCTTTCACCGTGACAGGTGTCAGCAACCCAAGAGGATCAACGACTTCAGAAACTCGCTGAAGAATTAACCTCTTCGTACGGTCATTTCTGCTTCGTCCAGGTGCTGGAAAGTATAGGCTGTCTCGTTCTGAGTCCCATCCTAGTCCCAGTACCTTCATCTTAGTTCCACTCACCTTATCCTCAGAAGAGATAAGGGAAAGGAATTCCTTTGAATTTGATGCCCATTCGCGCAAGTTCATTGACAACTGACGAAACAAGGCTTTTGCTTCCTGGTAAAACATAACTGCCTCATCGACTGAATTCGCGCCGTGGAACACATTGTCAACATAGATATTTTCCAAAACGGAAATACCTGTGTCGGTTCCACCTGCCCTAAGATGATGAGCAATCGTGGCGGCAAGCAGAAATGGACTTGATATCACACCAAATGGAACTCGGCAGAATCGATAGACTTCAAGATTGGTTCCTACTGGTTGCTTCTGGACATCTTTCACCCAAAGAAATCTTGTTACATCTCTTTCGGGCATTTGCAATCCAACTTGCAGAAACGCCTCTTTCGATATCACTGATGATTGCAATCGGACTCATTCGAAACCGCATTAACAATCCACACAGGTCAGCTAAAATTACAGGACCTCGGTAAAGGCAATCGTTTAAACTAACACGTCCTTTGCTTTTGGCAGACGCGTCGTAAACTACACGAATTTTCGTTGTTGCTTTCGCCGCAGTGATCACGCAGTGGTGTGGGATGTAGTGGATTTTTGATCCATCAAATTCTTTCTTATCTACTTTCTCAACAATTCCAGTTTCCAACTGTTGCTGGATGACGTCGTCGTATTTTCGAATCAAATCTGGTGACTCAACCAATCGCTTGTGTAGGCTCTTCAGACGACCTAGTGCTAGACCGTAATTACTGGGCAAGGGAGGGTGATCTTGTTTCCAAGGCCAGCTCACATGATACCTTCCATCCACAAACTGGACGGAATCATTGAACTGCCTTATAGCAATATCATCATCAGAATCAATAGCCGAATCCTTTATTCCGATGGTTTCTAGCTTCCAAAGTTCTTCCAGTATTGTATCAGGCGACATCGTATCTCGATGACTGGAGGTCAGCAAACTAGCGTTGTTTTCACTAGTAACAGCTTCGTCCAGTCTTTCAGAAAGAACCCATCCAAATACCGAACGCATGGCGTACAAGCCGTCTTCCAAATGAATCCTTTCTGCCGTTA
>JASAND010032058.1:0-11832 GCA_030248195.1 Trissonchulus latispiculum | reverse complement strand
TTCATTACATATATATATATATATAATGTTTGCCAAATCTTGCAAAAAGTGAAACCATAGTTTTATTGGGGGGGGGGGTGGGGGATATCCCCCAAACAAATTTTGACCAAGTTTACCCTCCCTCCAGAATTTTTGACATACCCTCCCCCCCAACTTTCGGCTACCCGTACCCCCCAAGCGATTTTTGGACCCAAAAACTAAGCTAAATTTAGCCAAAAAGTGGTCATTTTTTGGAAAATTTTTCTAAAATTTCGACTTAAAATCGCTTTAAAAGGTGCAAAAACGCCCAAGCGTTAAAAACAGGCCTTATTTTGAAGGAAAAAGGGCTAAATTACCGAAAAATTTTCATTTTTTGGCCATTTTTTGAAATTTCTGAGGTCCTTGGAATGGGGTAAATCTTGGAAGGTTGGTGGTCGCCCCAAGAAATGTGATGGGGGTACACCACCCAACCCCCCCCCAGAATTCGGACCTCGGAAATTTCAAAAAATGGCCAAAAATGCAAAATTTTCGCTAATTTAGCCCTTTTTCCTTCAAAATAAGGCCTGTTCTTAACGTTTTAGGCGTTTTGTACCGTTTTAAAGCTATTTTAAGCATACATTAACACGGGATCGGATTCTGGGGGGGTCTACCCCGACCTCGGCGAGGGATCTACCCCTGAAAATTCCAAAATTTTAAGGGGATCTGCTCCGAAATTAGCAAAAATTGCGAATTTTTAACATTTTTGATCAAAAATTGTGACAATTTTTAGCTATTTTTAAGAAATTTTTTGAAAAAATCGCTAAAATTTGCTAAACAATTACCAATTTTCAGTGAAAATCGCGGAGGGGTCTACCCTTTTTTGCTTTCTGGACGAGAGGGTCTGCCCTTTTTTCCTTTTTGCTGAGGGGGTCTGCACCCCCCCCATTCCCCCCCCCACGTTATCCTATGATTTTAAGTCTAAATTTTTAATGAAATTTCCAAAAAATGACCACATTTTGGCCAAATTTAGCTAACTTTCTGGGTCCAAAAATCTCAGATAATAATAAAATTTCAGATAAAAATACAGCTAAGCTAACTGTATATTCGTATGTAGCAAAAAATCAGCATTTAAAAATAAACAGTTAAGGGGGGGTTCATTTTTGGGCCATTTTTTCGACTTTCTCCGATCTCGCTGATTTTTACATATATTATTGTCCAAACGGTCTATTTTAATGAATGAAATTATGAATTTACTTGGAATTTTCCATGCAAGCTTTATTAATTTATACACTGAGGCCTTTTTTTGGTTTTCGTAAAAGGGTATTTTCGATTTTGTAGCTTATTTTGAAATATTGTAATTCTACATCTTGCCTACTACTGCGTTTTTCCAAACACAAGGAAAACGGCCTTAGCGTATGCAGATATAAAAGATATGTAATGAAGTTGCTAGGATCCGGAGTCAAAAATCGCTCTGCTCTCCGGTCTAGTGTCAGAAGTCGCTCTGCACTTGATTACACGGAAGGTCAGCACGTCCACTTATAGAAGTAGACTTAGGCACCGGATCTCCGAAAGGTGGTGTTCCAAAATCAGAGATTCCCTGCAGCCAACCTTTGTAGGGGGCTTCTTCGTGAGTTCGTTTGGTGCACTGGATTCCAGCTGATCAGCAACAGGGGTCAGCACTTGCTTTGACTTGATCGCTGGATTGGTGATGAGTCTTCTAATTCCTGACCAGAACTTACCTTGAGTAGTCCCGATCCGATCCTTTGGCTAACGCGCCTGACTTTCAGAGACAATCGCGCCTCTCTGTTAAACTCTGAGAATCTAAGTCTGACACACCGATTATTTATTAAACTTAGCACAGGTATAATGGGTACACTCTTCAGCACGATGACAATAATTTACAATACAACACGCGTTACTATCAGGGGTCGTTACAAACTGTGCAAAAACAGATGATACAGATACAATTACAGATCAGTACAGTATTCAATTTACTGTACCAGAGTTGCCAGTTACCGTCGTTAGCTTATTATTAATATTATCCTAATTTAGGATAATATTACCCAAGTTATATGTTTAGTTAGGGACAAGGTTCGGCTGTACTTCTTCTTCTTCCTTTTCTCAAACTCTGTCTCTATTACCTATCTATTACACTGTCTCCAACACTCTGCTAATTAACTACCTATATGCTTTCTCGTGCGCCTATATGCTTGTGCTGTGCGACTCTTTATTCGTCCTTACAAACGGATTATCAAACTACGAATCAATTAAACTACAAACAAACACTTATTAACTGAAATAAACCTGGGGTCGGTCTATGGGTGAGTCCCCGAATGTTGGACACTGCTTTCCCGAGGGTCCGCTCCAACACCTAGGCAAAGTTACTGTACGGAAATGCCTTTCTGAGGAAATAGAGAAAATGGGGAGTCACCTGGTTCTGCCTTACTTATTCCTGGTTAACGAAAATTAAACAACTACAAAGTTCAACAAATCTACGGCTTCTTCTTCTTCACTGATGGGGAGGTGGCGGTTAGGCCAGAGACACGGGAGAAACGCCTCCCGACATAAAATTGATGACGAAAACGGTTGAATTCATGATGTGATAGAAACAAAGAACTAGTGTTTTAGTCCTTTTTCCCAAGAGTTAGGCTTTTAGCTTTTCGGTTTCCGGTTTAACCTCCCACTTTGATCAGGTGGTGCTACGCTCGCTGTCTCTGTCTTAATCCACTACTCGGCAATACAGGCCGTCTATGTACCTTCCAAACTGACTGATCCTGATTATCTGACTGACTGACTGATACGACTGATCCGGACTTCTGCGGTCCAATAACTGAGCAACTGACTACGACTATCTGAGAGACACACGACTGATGATCCACGGGCAGTTCAGATTCGGATAGAGCAGCGTAGCTTCGTCTCCGCACCTGAATCAAATGGGCTAAAACCCATTAGTACAAGATTATGGTGCGGGAATCGAACCCAGCAACCATTACTCGTTCCTTTGCTTTCCAGGCCCAAAATGTGCATTTTGGGCCCCCATTTGAACTTGTAAATTAAAGCATTGACTGAAAACCGTTGGTTATTGTCTTTTTTACAATATTAACCGTTTCTGGTAACTTCCTGTCACCAATTAGGCCTTCCTGGCCTCTGTTAGTTTGTATTTTCCGAATTTGGTTAAACTTGCCGTAATTTCTGGTTTGGATGAGATGATTCGTAAGGTTTCCACCTTGGGCCCGGCTGGGCCTGACTGAACTTGTAGCTAGACGAAACATTCTTAAAAATGTACGAAAAATGTGCTGTTTGCGACCTATATTCAGACTTCGTTTGCTTTTGTCCTTTCCTTGCACAGACCGGCCTTCTAGGGCCATTTTGATGTGAAATGCAGTGATTCTGACTAAATTTTACACAATTTTCAGAGCAAACAATAATACTGGCCAATATTAACGTTTTCGGCCTGTGTCTGGCCTGATTTTGTTGATTTGTCACGGGAAATGGGTTCATTTCCCGTGACCCAAAGATTAGGTCAAATACACGTACGAAACTGGACATTTTATGGTGCATTTCTGATATTGGAAGATGGTCACTTGCTAAATACTTGTAATAATTGCCTTAACTAATGCCTACCTACCTACTTATGCTAACTAACTAAAGCCTACGTAATATTAAAGTTAACCTAAAATTATCTGGTGTTTTAATATGAAATCCCTATTAATTGTTTATTTGCAGGTTTGGGACTGAACTAATTAACTTAAAATAAACCTAACTGGCTGACTGTGAGTGAGTTTTCGCATGTGGTTATTTTCATCAGTTTATGCAAAAATACAAAAACTCACTCACTCACTGTCTCAGCAGCCATTCTACGCAGTCCCTACTTACCGACCTACCGACCTACCGAACTACGTCTACTTCTAGATCTACCTGCCCCTTATCCTAGTGCCCTAACAGGGGACGTGCCGAACCGCTATTCGATCCGGTGCTGGCAACCCCAGCAGCCAGCCGAGTGGAAGTCGCGCGTACTACCACCCTTTCACACGAGCACATAATTGCATTCGTGCAAAACTGGCATATAAATTAACAAAATTTCGATGAACACGAATTTAAGCAAAAGTTATATATTCTTGTAGAGCTTGAAAAACTGAGCATTTTTTGTGCTTACAGCACCAAAAAATGTTAAGTAATTAGTGAGAAAAACATAATTAAAGTTTGTTTCCACATATGCATAATTAGCACATATAATGTATTAATTGAACTGCACACGTGCTTGGTTGCTAAATTGCTTTCTTAGATAGGCTAGCTTGAACTTGTTCTAATTGTAACCCGTGTAGCTCAATGGATGAGCACTGGACTGACTAATCCAGAGAACCTGAGTTCGAATCTCAGCACGGGTCTACTTCTTTTCTTTTAGCTCGGCTCGTCTTTTGGCCTTTGACATGGGAAGTTAAGTGATTACGGTAACGACCGTGAGCCCATGATAATTTTAGGCCAAGACCATAAATATCCCTATCTTAACTAGACCTAACTATGCAGATCAATCCCTTCCCAATTATTAAGAACTCCAGCTAATTAGTACAACAAGACTGCAAACATTTTCTTACCTAGAACTAAATAAACTGCCAGTCCGCTAATCGGATGTCTGATACATAAAACTAATTTTTGGATTAATTTCGCAGTAATTTAAATCATCCTGTTATAGTCCTAATTCGGCTATTTCTGGATTCCATGAATGCGGCTCATCCTTTCCCTAATCGCAGGGCAACCTGCACAGATGACCGGAAATCCGACAGACTTGGCAGATCTAATTCGGGGTCCCCGTGACCCTAGGCTGCAAAATCTGCTCTGAACCGCCAATATACCAACATTTCCATGCCAATTTCATACGATGTTCACTCCAAAATTAGCATTTTCACAGTGATTACACATCCAACCAATAAACATTACTGACTTTAATTTATCTAGATTTTGGGTCCAAATTGCTAGTCAATTTGGCCCCATTTTTCCTGCCTACTATCTGAACGTTTTACTCATTCACTCTGGCAGTCCCAATACCCTTATCAACAAGGGGGTTTACATGGTATGCTCTCATTCACACTCACAATCACACACTTTCGGGTTCACAATTCACACTCTACAAAGGGGGCTAACCTTGGAACCTCCCACTCCAGGAGGGGTTTACCCAAGGAGCCACTTACGTAAATTTGGGGGGGTCTCATTCACACTACAAATTACTACAATGTTGACACATACGATTATATGAATACGATACATCCTAACTACTCCTTAACAAGACCTACCTACTTATAGTATGCATATTTTTGCCCTAATTCTGAAGGTAAATTTGATTTACCTCTTCCAGTATTTTACTTTAAACTTTGGAACTTTGTAGATTTTGATAAAAGAAAATTTTTGTTGGATTTTTGGAACTTTGGGTAGTTTAAGGAAAGCTGAACGAGTAATAATTGCTTAGGCAATTATTACTAAAAACAGATTACAGACACATTTCCGCTAAAGACAGCTTCTGATTAATTAAATTAACCGCGGGGAAGTCGGCCATTCCCCTCAGAACAACTTGATAATAAATAATTTGAAAATAGTTCGGAGTTTTAGTTCCTACTGAATTTTTGGGTAAGCCGACCCACACAAGACATGACAACAATTCAGAAATACAGACAATAATATTACTTCAGTAGCGCCTGTTTTGCGATTACGGCCGGCAATTCCTAATTGCCGGCTGTGGGGAGAAGTAATCCTTAGATTAGCTCAGTTCTGAATATGAGGTCGTAACCAAGGGACCTCCTATCTCAACCAGGGGGTGGGTCCCCACTCAAAATCCCAGTTCACTAGCAAAACCCCAAAAAGAACAATTACACATACAATATTTGGGCGTAAGCCCCTGTAAAAATTGAGGCCATTCAGGCCGTGGCTTGGTATCACAAGACTGATTTTAAACAAGGCCTGAAGGCCACAAAAAAGGTGAATTTTTAGGCCAAAAGGGCCTTTGAAAATCCCTTAACTCGCGTTCCTAGTGTGTAGTTTCTGGCCGAGCATAGTGCGCTCATTTGGCCCTCATCGTGTGGTGTTCGTCGTGTAGACTCAGTTCATCCCTTCTGGCCAGTGTGGGTCAGAAAGGGCCCCTAACTCGTGTCCTAACCGGGGTGAGCACGTCTTTTACTTCCGGCCAAAACGCTGGCACAACGGGAAGACGTGCTAGTAATAGGGGGGAAGCAACCGACCGCTCTCGGCCGGGACTCAGACGAACACTAAGTGAAAATTCAAAATTTCCAGTGAACTGACAGGAGTCTGACAGCTCACTGGTGTTTGCGTTTCTGGCGGAGTCTCTTTGATTTTATTGGAGCTTCCAGAAATTTCTGGAAGCTCCCTATCTTAAAGCGTGTGCCCAACTCGGGCTGGCCATGCGGCTGGTCCGTTGGAGGGGAGATTAACGAGGAAAAGGAATTATGACCCTCCAACTGACCCTAATTTTGATTCATTTACCAAGCTGAATTTTGGGAAACTTTGCAGACTTTTTGGTTACCACGTAAAGGTAACCAAAGGGGAAATTTCCTGAATAAAAATTAATTTTCACGAATTAAAAAATGAAATAGTACGAAATAACGGCCACTCGGGGCCCATGATGGAAAAATAAATATTAAGTGCTACTTTAGCGAACTTATTTAATAAATTTTGGTTTTATTATTTTTATTGGCTCCCTTGTCTCCAAGCCCCTTTCTTTCCTTTTGGGGCGTGACCTTTCGGCCGTAGACAAGGGAAGCCGCCCGTTAATCCTAGCAACAATTGCTCTTCCTCGCCAAGACTCTATGTATCACTGGAAAGGAGGCGGAAGGGCAATTGTTGCATAAAAGATATGCATACTAATAACTACGTAATTTTCCACAGGATAAAAACCAAATATTAATATTCTACGTACTTAACTACCTAGGATGCCTACTTTTTATTTCATTCTAATTATTTGGGAGGGAGTTAAGCCCCCTCCGAACGTATTTTCACACCTAAGGTGTGTGTTAAGTCCTTCTCTGCGAGGCAAGTCTCTGCTGGGAGAGAGCCAGCAGAGGCTCAAGGGAATGAATGAGAACATGGATGGGCGTAACCACACACAACTGTTACGCATTGTTATAAGGTCACCTAAGGCCAATATTACCAAATTAAAAGGTAACTAATCAAAACTTCTTTTACTTATAACTTTCGCAATATTGGGAGTTAGGTGACCGGGTTTGGAGTTTTGGAATCAGCAGGGAATTGCCTTTCAGATAAACCCAACTTATATTTTGACCAAAAATTTGACAAATTAACTAATTATCACCTAACTAATGCAAATTACGCCTAATTAGCACCTATGACCACCAATTAACATGATTCTATGCTACTAATGGACAAATTATGACCTTATTTTGACCCATCTTCCAATATTTGCACTTGATAACTGCGTGAAACGTTTTAAACTCGAAGTTTCTTGTTAATTTGTTGGTTATTCAACTTCTTTCTTTGAATTCGTTTTCCTTGATAATTTTCAGCTATTTTAATCAGTTTTTAGTTGACTTCTTGACAATGTGAGGCCTTATTCGTGGCCTGGGAAGAGTAACGACTCCTCCATTATACAGAAAAACCATGTTAGGGCCTATTACTGACCCGGGAAGGGCAACGACCCCTCCATTATTGAGTGGTAGCCTACCGAAACTTCCTTAGACTACATTCCACTGAGGTTCCATTCCATTTTCGTGTCATTTGCGTGAGAGTAGCGCTATTTCTAGCCTTATTCTTCCTACCTACACTAGAACCTATGTCCCTAATGACGAATTTCTGGGGGGTTTCACACTGACTGGCAACACTGGTAGTTACATGACGGTTACTTTAAACAGTGCTTGGACGTTTCATAGTTCACATCAAGATTTCACAAGCACGCCTCTCATAATTAGTGCACTAGACAATTAAAGCAAATCCAACAGAAATCACAGTCTACGACAAACTGAGCTTTTCTTGGTCATTTTTAGGTTTTATTTTGCCTTTTCCATTACATATATTTTAGTGCAGTAACAATATTAACTTTAAGTTAACTAACATTAACTTTGACTTAACACCTGTGTTAACTCTGCAAGTTAACTACATATACGATGAATCTTGGTCCAACTTGGCAAAAACTTGAGATGCAAAGCTTTACATGTATGCTGAAGTTGACTTCAGCAGGCAAAGCATAATATCAGTCTGACGGTATGTAATTTCATCTCTAAACAATTTTTGGGTCGACTGCGTCAAAGCTATTGCTACTTACTAGTAATTTTAGTGTTGCACTTTCACAGCAATTGCCGCAATTATGCTACATCTGCTTGCCGTTGGTTTTCTGCTTAGTACAGTATTTTCTCTCACATTATGCAACAGTAAGCTTCAATTTAAAAGTTTCTCCAGCTACATACTTATATTTTCTGTTTACAGAATTGTGTGGTTATTAAATGTGCCCACGGCAGTGTAAGAAAGGAAACGGCCACTTTACACCAGAGACCGCAAAAATTCTGGCCTCAAATCGAATTCGAATCCAAGACTTTCGGATTAACTCTGACAACGGAGCTTCCGAGGCTATAATCGTGCCAATTTAGAAGGAGTTCCATAATGAACTAATAAAGATAATTAATAAATTACAATGAATTAATAATTAATAAATTTACAGTGAATTACAACATTCGTTTACTGATTAATTAAGTTATCAATTTATTAATCAATCAATCAATTAATCAATTTGCTACCGTGTCTTTCAGTATTCGAAGCCCACAATGAAAGCTATCATTTGTATGAGATGACGCGATTGGAAAAGGAAATATTCAAAAACTACAGTCGATATACCCGGCCCGTGAAGGATATTGAGACACAAGTTAACATCAGCATTTCCCTGCACATTCAGCATTTCGAAGTGGTAATGTAAAATCTTATCCTTAGTTTTTTTAGTTTTTAATTTTAACCCTTAAAGCAGTACGTGTATACTTTAAAAGGAACCGCTGTACGTTTGTATATGTGTTTTGTTGGTGCTTTCAGTTTGTGTGCTGCATAGGTTCAGCGGTGTCGCAATGTCCTACATTTTTGACTCATTTGTCTGAGACAAATCGATTTATTTAACTGAATAGTCTTAATTAATTTAGAATGAGGCACAGCAAACGATGAATGTTTACGGATATTTAGTGATGGTAAGACTTACGTAATGTAGTAACTGAAACCTGGTTGTGTGCGATAGCAATATGGTCATACACTGGATAAAGCTTAAATGCAATTTTGCACTCAAATTAATCTTAATCATACAGTTAGCCAGAAACATCTTGCGTTCAGCAATTTATTAATTAATTTATTAATTAAATTAATTTATTAATTTATGAATTTTAAAATTTGTATATAGAGATGGAAAGATGAGTATCTAACTTGGAATCCATCCGACTACAGTGATCAGGCTAAAATTCATGTCCCACTTTGGTACATCTGGACACCAGATATCAATTTATTTAATTCGTAAGTGGCAGTAGTTTACATGAATAAATTGATGAATCAAAATGCATCTCAAGCTCAGGGACGAACCTAAATGCATAAGTAGAAATGAAAGTCTTTCTGGTTCCGTTTCAGTGTCAAAAGAAAATTACCAAGTGCACTTGCCACTTATGCTTCTCAGTTCTATGAACAATTGAATTCAGCGCTGCAAGAATTGAAGAAAAGATGTGGAGAATTGATTTATTGACTAATAGCCCTTTTCAAGACTGGGTAGAGTAGAGTTAAAATTAACTGAATCCCTTTGACGAAAGAGTTAAAGAGGGAAAGTTTTGTTTTCCTGACACTCAAATGATGAGGACCAATACAAAATTTTCATAGCTTGGAGTTTGGGCCAGAATCCACAATTCGCAAGTTTTTCGAAAAGTTTTCTCATCGCTCGTACAGTGAGCGCTGGCCAAGTGTGAAAGGTTAAAATCAGAATTGACACTTAAAAGGTGACTAGGATATCTTCAATAATTATTTCCTCAAATTAGTATTTAAAATTAATTAAAATTAATTATTGATACGTATTGGTACTGCATTAAAATTAATTAATTAATTAATTCAGAGCATCAGGCAAGGATGATTATCACATATCATGGGAATATCCTGTCTGGATTTATAATACTGGAGCTGTGATGATGTTTCCGCCGGTCACCTTCAAAGTAACCTGCGCCTTTGATTTTTCCGCCTTCCCCTATGATACGCAGGAATGCCCAGTGATTTTAGGTATATTGTGTAAACTTAGGCCCTATTTCTTTAAAGATTAAACGGATTAGATTAAAATTAATCCGCATTAAAGAAATAGCACCTCGGATTAAACGGATTAAAATTTAATCTAGCGAGTTAAACGAGTTAAACGGATTAAATTTAATTCTATTTCTTTAATGCACCTAGGATTAAAATTTTAATCTAATCCTGTTTCTTTATTCACACTTCGGATTAAAAACTCAACGAGTTAATTTTAATCCGACCTGCTTAATCGCTGTTTCTTTAAAGATTAATTTTAATCCGTTTAATCCTCCGCCTGCATTTTCAACTAACTTTTAATCCTCGTGCAGCTACGCGGATTAAACGGATTAAAAGTTGGCGGATTAAAATTTTTAATCGCTGTTTCTTTAATGGCGGATTAAATGGATTAAAATCAACACGTTTAATCCGCGGATTAAAAATGGTCGGATTAAATGAGTTAATTTTAATCCTTTTAATCCGTTTAATCCTGCATTAAAGAAATAGAAATTAAAATTTTAATCCGGCTGATTTTTAATCCGTTTAATCCGACCGTTTTAATCTTTAAAGAAATAGGCCCTTAGTTTCTATAGATTATCTACATAACTTTTTGAAAATTCAAGTTTCTATAGATTATCTACATAACTTTTTGAATATTCATTTTATGTTTTATGACTTGTACGGTTTTCCTACCAAAAATTTGGCTGGTAAATAAAACCATACAGAAATGCTATGTCAAAGACTGTACCTTAAAATAGCTAATATTGCATAAAGTCAGGTGATATATGGAGGAAATTAAGTTGAGTGTGAACCAGAACATATATATGTAATGATAGTCTAAAACAAATGGAATGGAAACAACAAAATCAAAGAAGCCGAGGAGTAGTACTTTAGCGCAAAGCTTTCTACACTTTATTTACACTTTAAATTTTGCTGCTGTTCTATAAAATTTTTGTATATTTCATTGTTTTTTCCTCAGGTTCCTTCGAATACATCTATGGGGAAGTGGACATGACCCACATGTCGTCCGCCGCCCACTTTTTCACAGCCTGGAACGATACGAAGAAGCACATCAGCGGCTGGGAGGTGGTGGAGAGTCGAAACGACAAACGATACTACACCTACCAGGGCTCCCGAGAGGAACCGATAAAGGATGGATCCAATTGGGTCGAAATGGCCTTTTGGATCGTCATCAAACGGCATGCGCCCTATTTCGGGGTTCTGGTAATTCTCCCCTGTGTGGTGACTTCGGCATTTACGGTTTTCTCCTTCTGCCTGGATTCCGTGAAACTTCAGCTCTTTGTGCTTCTCCTCTCCATGATCTGTCAGGGAGTGTTCCTGAGATCACTGCTGATGAAGTTGCCACCGGTTTCTGGCGCGTTGCCGAAAATCGGTAATTAGGTTTTTGTACCTTTTGAAATTTCCATTTTAAAGGGAAGAAACAATTTGGCTGAAGCCTTTATGAATAAAATTCCTTCAGAAGTTTTCTTGTTAATTTCTACTTTTACCGAGTTTCCAAATGTCGACCTAAAGTGCAAATAATAATAAAAATGGGTTGAATTTTGATGCATGCAAACAGTCCACTAAAATTCAACAGAAACCTAAAATGTTTATTCGATTCCTGCC
>JASAND010032056.1:0-33745 GCA_030248195.1 Trissonchulus latispiculum | reverse complement strand
TGCTTGGTCAGTTACATGTGCGGCCAGTCCCGTCCACCACGGGCCGACGGTCGCGAGATATTTGAGTCTTCTGGTCACCGGTGATGAGGACATGATGGATTGGCCGAGTCAGTCGCAACTCTCCGTTCATCACGACGGTCGTATTCAATGCGTCCGACTGCTCCCTCCAGGGCGTTAGGCTGGACCATCTGTCCCTGGCTGTCGTTGTGAGGCTGAGGCACACGGCACCATTGTTGTAGTTCACTGGGGGTGATGACACCCGCAGGAACTCCGTGATGGACTGGGTTGATGAAACAGTGAAGCCAAGCTCAGGTCACAGCATCAAAGAGATGAGTCCCAGGACAGCCTATGCTGTGCCACGAATCCTTGGCCCCGAGTCTGTAGTGCCGCGTTCCAAGTGAGAACTCATGCTCTAAATCAATTCCTAGGATTCTGGGACATATAATTCCAGCTGAGTCGTCCAAGGTGGCAATCCAGGCATGCCACCAGCCCCAAGGGCTTAATCATATTATCATCAGATTCTTGTAAAACTGCCCACGGTGGGGACAGGCCAAGTCACTGCGCTCCTCAAGACCGATGACGGTCTGATCCGGGACTCGACTCAGAACTCTGAGGAGAGTCCCTCTGTTCAAATCAAGTTCCTTCCAGCTCAATGTCCTGTTGTTTCCATGCTGGAATTCCGTGTCTGACAGAATTGGACCATCAAGTGGTTTGTATCAAAAACTAGGCTTGATGCTGCTGTCACAACGCCAGTTCAAATGGCCAGGCCCACTCCTGATAATTCCAGCTCCACAGATAGTAACCGTCGAAGGCAGTGTGCCAGATCAGAGGTAAGACACTGCTGAGCAGTACGATGCCCAGCCACTCTTTTCCTTCTTAGATCAACTGTCATGTGCCTTGGAACTGGAATGGGAAATTCTCACCTTTTAGTTCCCGGTCGTCGAACGACCAGAATTCGCTCTCGACGTGGAGGGCCGACATCATACAGTCCGGGTAGGTGCCGATGTCCAAGTCACCGAATAGGGTTGGTGACGCTGATTCCCCGTTCTTTCAGCGTAAGCTTGCGCGCTGGTCCATATTGAGTTGCATTCTTCTTTTTCTAAAAGGTCTTTTTGAAAATGACAATTAGTACAACCCAAAAATATTCTTAGGTACCCCAAAAAAAATACCGATGTATACGTATATAAGCAATGGTACAAAATACGACAAATTGATATAAATTGTGGTAAAGAAATACTATTTTTGACCTGAAAAAGAAACAATCACCAAAATTAACCTAAAATGAAGGGGATTAGACAAGCAAAATCACCAACACAAACAAAAATGATCACAACAAAATTATTTGTTAATTAGGTACGAATTTTGGTAAAAATTCCTATCTCAAATCCCAAAAATAGCCTTAAACTAACTCACCCCAAAAATAAATGCTATATTAGAGCCTAATGTGGGGGAGAACCAGGTACACAGTTATACACGTATACAAACAGTCAAACCCTAGAGAAAAAAATTTTACGATTTTTGACCCTAGGGGGGGGATTTACCTACCTAAGAAAATTGGAAAAATTCGTGCGCTGAACGCGAAGAACTACGGGGGGAACCCCAACGAAACTAAAACAAAAATAAATAAAAATTTGACAAATTTTACGAAGGGGTTCAGGCAAGAAATCCCTGAGCTCCTGGCAGCCTAATGTAGCGGGGCTAGTAGTTTAACCTACGTACTAACACCGTTACCACGCCCTGACGTAGCGGACGCGGAGACCGTGGCACAGATGGATAACTGACCGACTACAGGAGACGGTCGGGACAGCCTCGCCAGACAATACACGCAGTAGATAATCCGATCCTAAGGGCGAGATGACTCGCACTCTCACTCACTCAGAATGTAACTACCTACCTAGCAGGAGCTCAGTGAAACTCAGCCTAACTAAATACACTTTAATTAGAACAAGAACAACAAGTTATAGTAGTTATAACAACACAAAATAATACTGGGATGAACCCTCAGTCACACAAACAAACACACAATAATATAGACTTACAGTTACAGCGGGCTGACGGGGGTCAGCCAACGTACCAATGCTCTGGGGAGAGCTGAGGGAGACACACAAATATTTACACAGTAATAAAGGGGGAGAAATGGTAAAGTAAACACAAGCGCACGCAAAGGCAGAATAATACAAGAATGAATAGGGGAGCGAGTGTTGGGTTGGACCCTCCCACGAGCGGCCCCTAATGAGAATTTGCCCCCAATCACGTAGCTCCCAAAGTCACGAGGGGGGGAACCCACCCAATCCCACGCATACACGTTGGGGGAGCTACGTGACTTGCAAACGTGTCCCAGCCCACATTGATGATGTTATGATAAGCCAAGCGGGTAGCTAGCCTAGCTACTACCGCCAGCAACGGAAAGGTTGACCATTCCAACCTTGATCCGTTACAGTATCGTCCCACACAAAACGCACATATTTCAGTCACTATTTAATTATTCTGACTTGACAATCAGCCAATCGAGTGATGTTCCAATAGCGCTATGTTAGTTGGAAAATTGTTTATAGTTATAGAAGGACTATATTGAAAGAATTGATTGTAGCAGTACAACTGAAATCGCAAACGTGTGAAGAAAGTTTGGTGTTTGCCGAAAATCAGGGGTGTTGGCGAGTTGTTTGAGATGTGCCAGAAATCGTACGTACCCAATAATATAAATGTAAAGCATAACGAATACAAATAGCTTCGGTCAAACTACAAATACTCACATTGTTTTGGTATACCAGGCTTTGCAAAACGTGGAAACTTGACGGTGCTGAATGGAAACTTCATGGTTTTAAATTATCCTTGGTTTAGTTTTGGTCTTTGTGACTTTGGCAGGGCTGTATGCCCATTCAAAAACATGTCACTACAGATTGGGAACGAATTCAAACTTAAGTTTGGTTCGATTGTGCCTTGGTGGCTCAATCGGTAGAGCGTACGTCCAGTTAAGCGAAGGTTGTGGGTTTTGATCCCCACCTCAGGCACGAATTTTTCGGGTCTGTGATGCTGTATTAACAACTTTCTTTCTTTCATCTATTATCATCATAGGTTAACGCGGGGGGGTCTGGGGGGTCCAAGCCCCCCAACTCGGACATGGTAGAAACCATATCGCCGTCGGGGACAAGGGGTAACGAAAACATGGCCAAGGGGTAACCAAAAATAGCAGGAAAAAATTAGTTTTTACGAATAATTTTAAAAAATTTACGGCTTCGCCGGAATTTTTTAGCTATAACGTTTAATTTTTCGGGAAAATCGGGCAAAATTTTGAATTTTTTTCCAAAAATGCAAAATTTTTTGCAAATTTTGATAAAAAATTGCAAATTTAGATAAAAAATTGCAAGTTTTGATAAAATTAGCTTTAATTTTCGAAAAATTTTACAAATATATTTTTGAGGTACAAGCCCCCCTGAAAGTTTTTGTTCAAGGTACAAGCCCCCTCAAAATTTTTTGGGGACAAGCCCGCCCAGGACCCGACCCTATGTTAATATCTGATTATCATGTATCTTTTCTACTCTTTGGGTTCATATTAATCACTGAATGTGCACAGTCAGTGGCAAACTCTTGCTAAGCATTTTATAAACTGTACATGTTCAAGTAAAATACAATCACATGGCAAACAAATTGAGTTCAAACAGAAGTCAGCTTTCATGTAGTTGTCTAATCAGCTTCGTGTTCAATCCACAGCCGCAATCCATCATAAACTGCCGCTGCTGTGCCAGCACTGCTAGTGATACCATCAAAACAACTGTTGATTAAGCTAATTTGCAAGAAGCTCTGCGATTTAAATGCATGTATTAGACGTAGGTAGACAACAGTGTAGTGGAGCCAACTGAATGCTTTTGTTTGGACAGCATGTCACTTGACATACGACGCATTCGAAACCCACGAACAGATTCGTCAGCAATAGAAAAGCAACAAAATAATGCCAGTAACCCCAGTAATAAACCTATAAGAATTATAACATTGTTAATGACAACGCTATACACCGTTTACGTCTGACAATTAAAGAAAGTTCACTTCGCTGAAGCATGGTGACAATTTCCTACGAACTTATGACAAAATGGATTCTTCTTTCTCATTTAACACTCTGGGATTTTTGCCTAGAGGTCAGAGGACATAGAATACCAGCCAAATTACCAACCCACCTCTCTTTCCACCCAATATCCCACCTTTGCCTGTTATCCAACCAGCACCTGTCACTGACAGAAAGAACCTGACCTAAAACTGACTGAGGCCTTCATCCTAAGCCAAAGAACTGGTGGACAATTCTCCAGTGTAATGTTGCAGCTTATGTAGGAATTGTTTTTAGTAGTTGATGCCTGACTGTAAAATCGACCTGCTGATGGTCAAGGAAACCTGTTGAAACCAGGTGAAAAATAACCATCTCTGACTTCGACGAGGTTAATGGCGAATGGGACGGCATGTAGCGTAACAAATCCAGAAATACAAGTGGCGTGGCAAACATAGTCAGAAATGGCGTTGAACCCCAGAACGCAAATGGTCTCACATGACCTCTGTTCCGACTTGACGATTTTTCACTTGAAGTACAAATCAGGAATGGTCACAATGACCTTGACCTTGACCTTATTAATGACAGCCAATATCGGAGTGTTCTAAATTTCGTTCCAAGCACCTCATTACAAGAGCAGAGCAATCATCTGCAGCAGTCTAAACGCGCAGAATACCACCCTAGAGTCCAGTGTTTGGACGTCTGGACTGGACCCAAGCCAACTGGATGTTCATTAGCCCTCTGCTCAGATACTGGAAAATGAAGTACTCCGGACAGATTGTTGATGCACCTATCCCAGACGTCAAATGAATTCTGTGACCTAAAGCCAGCCACTTCGCCATTCTGCCCCGTCCTAACGTTTTTCTATTGATGCAGTAAAGTATAGGATAGACTGATTCCTGAATTGGCAATAGAATCAACTACTCTAAATTATGCTTAACCTACAACCTACTCCGTGCACCCATTGCCAATTGGAGAAGATGTGGACTAGCAGCACGTTTATCCTAGCGCCACAGGCACTCTAAATCTTTCTTAAACCCAATCTTTGTTCTGCCATACCGAAATCCTCAGTTCTGTGTTATGCTTGCTCCGTGACAGTCGGTTCCAATTTCAGCGAAATAGATGCCCGGTTTTATTTGACCTTCGAAAGTAATGATCGCGATGATTAATCGTATACTATGTTTTGGGAGCATGAATATGTTATAATTTGACAGGTCCATTATTAGCTGATTTTATAAACAGTTATTTTTAGCTTGCTTAGGTAAATGATAATTGTTAAACAATTAGTGTTCGTCAAGAATAAAAATCAAACTATAATGTCTTACTTACTTATGCCGATGATAACACAAATGACAATAGTCGGGATCATTCTTATCATTGTATGAGAATGATATGATAATTCAGCTAAATTGCCATGATAAAGTTTAGCTCTATCATACTTCAGTGCGCCAAGTTAATTACATAGACAAAACTACTTATCTGTATCACAGCAGATATTGAAATGTGCTTTGACAAAACAGATCTTATCCGTAGGCTATCATGCTTTCAAAGCTTTATTAATGTATGGCACTATCCATCCGCAATGTCTTTATTCAATGTTGCATTTAGGTAGTGGTTCACTAGAAAAATGCTATTTATATAGCAGGGGAAATATACGTATCTGCATATGTCTGTGGAGTGAACTGGTGCAGGTAGGTTTAGTCTGCAGGTGCGGACACCTGATTCACAAGCGGAAGATCTCTAGCTCAAGCCCAAGCAAAGACTACCGTGTGATCGTAATCTGTTCAAAATATTCCTTTTGTAGAATTTCAATTATCTTCGCTAGATATTGGGTTAGATATTGTACAAATCACACCAAAAGTTAAGCTTTTCGTATTATTACAGTCTGCCTTAAGCATCCACATAACGGTGACCGCCAGAATAGGTCACCGGAGGCTTCTCCTTCTTCCTCGGATCACCAGTGCCTTCCTTGTAGTGGGTCAATGGTGGAAGCTTCTTCGGCAAGGGCGGTAACTTCGTCTCCTTTTCCCGTCTTTGGGCAGCCTTTCGTGCTTCCGCCAGTGATTCCGGTTCGTCGGCCTGTAACTTTGTCTTAGTGGTATTTCGTATTTCTTGGAAATTTAGTCGTAGAACCTTTTTGAGCAATTTTCTTATCCCTTGTGGACGACTTAGCCGAGGGGAGGATTTCCCCCATTCCCCCCCCCCCTTGCCCACATGAGCCGTCCTGGCTGACTTAACTAGAATGATAAAGAACCCGAAAGCACTGAGATACCTGGAAGTACTCAAACCACGCAGACTCCTGCTAAACGCTCTGACGCTCTGCCAACTCAGCCACAGGTACATACTTCAATGGAATGAGCTATCAGTTTATGCCGGAAATTGAGTCCAGTGTGTAAAACTTACAACGCACAAGCGTCGGGATTATAGATGCAAAATTTGACAGATTGCAATTGCACTATTTTAAAGAAATCCCTACTGAAGTTACTTTGGTTGGCGGGGCATATTTTGACAAAATTTCGGCAAAAACATATAGAGCCAAAACAGAACCTATGCACTCTTGCTAAAATGAAATTGGAATTTAGATAAAAGTCAATACATGGACTGCATATTAACAAACTCTGCGTGTCCATGTTTTGGATTTCATCTCTAAATACAACAAATTAAATAGGAACAACATTAAGGTTTTGGCTTTATTCGAATCAGAACATTATTATGTTTTAATGTAATAGCATTATGTATCATGGCTGCACTTCTGTCAATGCTACAGATGCTATTGACGAACGTCCACCAAAGTCTATTGAAAATCTTGCTATGCTGAATCTTCTGGCACGATGATCGGCAAGTGAGCAGCAGCACAAAACAACCAGTAAGCTAAGTAGCAGAGCTAAAATTTGAAGTACAGTAAACATGCTAATTCTAATACTATAAAGCAGTAAAAGAATGTGCTTATTAATGGCACTTAAAAGTAGGTACTCACTTTTATTCACCAGTAACACAGTTGGAGTGGAGTGCAGTAGGTATCATGTCTGGTCTGATGGGTACATCCAAGAGTATATAATAGGAAGAGTGGGAAGCTTGGCCCTTCCTAATGGAAATGGCCTGCGAGATGCTCGGCACATTAAGGCCGAAATCTCGGGGGGGGGGGTACCGCTTACCATTGTTCATCATGTGTTTATATGCGTTTGAACTAAAACGCATCTGATTGGCTAATTCCCTACCTTATGTCAAATTTATGTGTATAAGTGGACCCCCCCCCGAGATCTCAGGGGGGTATCGCTTAGCGTTGTTAAGCGTGTGTTTATATGCGATTGAACTGAAATGTATTTGATTGGCTACTTAGCTACTGTAATCCCCATCAGTGCATTTCAGTTCGACTGCATATAAACTGCATGTTCGACTGCATATAAATTAGGAAGGGCCAAGCTTCCCACTCTTCCTATTATATACTCTTGGTACATCTGATTTCAGAAGTTCGTTCCAAAATAAAACTTAGCTATCAGTATTAGTATTGTTACAGTTTCTATTATGTAACAACAAATTTCAATCTGCGCGCGCAGTAATATTGAATTTCCTAAACATAATCCGTTTTAACATATATTGGATATGAATAAAATCGCGGTGCAGTTTTAAAATTGAGGTGCCACCAAACAGCTACAGTTTTCAAACGTGCTTACTTTTTAAACTTCAATACATTTCAAAATTGAATGCTACAAATAGTTGCCAATCGTGTTAATCGTGAGAAAACTTTTAATGAACTACAAAGTCAGCGTTCCGGTTAACTCTGAATTTAATTCCAACTCGTGCTTGCCACCATGGGAGGAGTAACATAAGCAACAGTTCCTGCCTTTATCATTCAAGTATGTTGTGTAAATTACGCAGTTTTTTTACTGCAGGCTCATCCACCATTAAAGCACTTTTTGAGACTTCTGAGGTGTTGCCCTGCGCAGTCCCGTTGAAGGCGGACATTTTGATTTGTCCACTTGTTTCACTAGCCGAAAACAGAATATACAGAATTTTATCTGAAAGCTCCAAGTTGTACATATAAGGATTTAAAGCTCCATCCATACCTATTCCAATAAGAACCGCGATGACAATAGTAGGAATCATAAAAATACTAGACCTGACATTGTATAAATAAAAACATAGGTGGATTCAATAAGTATGCAGATTCATTCAGACAGACACCCGGCGTGCATAAGCCATAAACCAGAAACAGAAGTTTAAAAATCCCCAATGTTGACAATAGGAAAATTAAGCTGAAAAGCATCACAAACATACTATACATCTACTTATGCTATTTCCCACAGGGTATAACGATAAAAATGTGGAAGTCGGCGGCACCAGCCGTGCACTGCTACACTGTGTCGAAATGTGACCTTGTGCTTTTAGAACTGTGAAGGCACCTTATCGTTTGAGGGCGTCGGCATCGGCGTCGGTCTAGTAAAGACAGTGTTATCCTCAAAAGAAAAGACTTATTTCTGTAGAGCTGAGCTGCTATTGCTCCTGTAAACTGTACGATTTGCGTGAAGAACTGCTATCACCAGGGCAATTGGAAAAGTTGCAAAGTATATAATTGACAATGATCAGAAACAAACAAGTTTTCCCCTAAAAGGGAGAATATTCCGCCGTTGAGCCATTTACTTTCGGCTTGGGCAGCAGCTTTGGCATGAAAGATGTAAGTAACATGAAATCATTGCGGTGTATTATTTTTGAAGAAGCAAACTGCACCAACCTTCAAACAAAAACTCAGCTCAAAGGAGATATTGCGGTTGCGTATTATACAAAAAAACAAAACGGATTTTTGAACTTTAAGTGGAAAAGAACCAAATCCTAAATACCGTTGAATTTTGAACCAAGACAAAATTTTCTGTTTATGTTTGGTTAACGCACAACTTGTTCCACCGTCAAGTGAATCAAATTCTGGGACTCTACGAAAGGTCGAACGATCGAAAGACTGAAGCGCTAGAAGCATATGTAGTAGACTCTGTCAGATCTTTCTTGAAATCTCTTTGTTTGAGGTGGGTCGTGATTTCCAATAAATCTTTGTTGTTATTTGGGGTCGTGCTTAGTCGGGTAGGGTTTCTTCACGCTAGAATAGACTAGGCTAGACTACATCTGATCAGGACCTAAGACACTGGCAAAGGTCGGCACGCAAAGGTGGATCTTCGCTTAGATTGATGCTCCGGCTGTAGTGGTATGCTGACAACCAGGGCTCAATGGCTGACCTAAAATGGGGTCGATTGGGGTGAGTTCGTTTGAAGCAGGGGAACAGGGATTTATAGTCTCTATGGGCGACTTTAATTTCAACTCTAACCTCAAATACAGATAGAGCTGGGGATTGTTAGGGAAATCCGCAACACTAACATTCCTGTAAAAAGATGTTCTTTATTTTCAAGAATTACAGCTACTACAAACTCAATAGATAATGATATGGTACAAGATGCAGTAAACTCAACGAATGATACAGTTTCAATGAGCAAGCAATATGAAACTACAAGGTAACAAAGTGGAGGAGTATTAACGCTAGGTATTAACAGTCATGGACAGACAGGGGCTATTATTACACGACGGTGTTTAAACGAGAAGGATATATGCACTACTCCGTCATTGCTGATTGTCAGAATTAGTCTCTATACCTATATTATAGTTTTCTAGATCAGATATGCTAGATTCAACTTTCAACTCTACTTTCGGGTTATTTCATGGCTGTTTGTACTATGCTTTTACGTACAGACTCTGACCTGTTCCAACTCTGAGAGCCTAATTACACAGATCACAAAAGGGCATGAAACACGCACAAGGAACGAATTCAGTTAGTTTATAATCCGAAAACGGGTGGGAGCAAGGTTGGCTATGTTCTGGCGTCTCCGTGTAATTGACTGCCCAGATAACTGAATTTTGAGAAGAGTTTCCGCTCTAAAAGAACAATAGCAGTTACAGGCCGAGAGAGTGTCGGAGATGATCGGAAAGGTCGGATAGGCTGACTGAAATAATTATCTCAAGATTAACGCCAAATACAAAGTCAACTGATATTACGCTTGATTTCTGCCGACAAAATAAGCATGGTGATGATTGAAATTCCACTGCACATGAGGTTAGCTTTTAGGTTTCTGACAGAAGGCTCGAATCTAAAGGCTTGCCAAAATTGACTCAGGATTTTCTGATTGTCTCTGCTGGTCTGCGCTGACTTTCCGCACTAAGACTGGTCAAAGTAGTACCTGTAATATGGCTACTGAACAGTGTAGTGTTAATTAATTACTACTGATTACTACTTACTACGGGCTACTTGATACCACTGAGGCCTATTCTGATTACTGTCGGCCTAAACAATACTAATAACAATAATTATAACCTTAACCTGAGCTGATAACCGGTAGTGGTGCACAATAGGAGCTCGGTTGAAACTATGTAGGTGTGAGTAAGTCATGTGAAATTAAAAGGAATTCTTACCATTCTCTATGCCGTTGTTCTGTAAAGCACAATGATGTGCCTCAAGTACATCATTTTACTGATCCCACGCTTTTTTTACAAGTAGTTAAAGTCATATCATACAACTCATGACAGTTCATTCAAGTGCGAACCAACGTTAACCCAACTTGTTAACTATAATTCATCAGAAAGCAAACGAAGTAGAAGAATGGCACTGCTTTCAAGGAAGTTTAATAATTATATAGATACACTGGGAATAAGCAATGAGGAGATTGAGGTGGGATTTCTGCTGTTGGCTACCACAGTTCCCCACCAAATGAGCTGGGGATGTTTTGCCGTCCCCCCACCAAACGGTGAACATTAGCATATTCTGGTCGCTGCAACGCAACGCAATGCAATGAAGCTTTCTAGTGGCTGTGGCTTACTCTTTTGTTTATCAGAAATTTATGGACTCTTGTAGTAGATCTGTTAGTTGAGTAGATAGCGGAGGAGTTAGTGGAGTAGCTAGTAGATTTATAGTAGAGTTGATTGTAGTACATAATATCGGAAGGATAAGAAAGAAGTAAGAAGGATTCAGCGCATCATCCCACGCGCTGGTGGACCAAAGAGACGGTCATTGAAACAGTATCAATGACAAAGACAGACGACGTTAAGAACTTCTGTTTGTACATCACACAGTACATCACACGACAAGTAGCTAAACTTCCAAATTATCAAGCTTGTAATCTTATCTATGCCTTCTTCCCTTAAACTTTGTATAGCAGCTGCGGAAACTGAAAGAAAATGACAAAACCTAGTCCTGTCATAACTATGCATAAATAATCGGATAAACTTACATATATTTGAAACGCACCCCAGAGAATCCCCAGAGCTAATTAGATAAACAGTTTTGTTGTTGCCAAAAACAAAATCAGCAAGAACATTTCATGCTGAAGACCAAAAAATGCTGCTAATGATAAATTTCGTGTTGCGCCTGGATAAAGTGAACACAGTTTCTGATGCATTTAGACTAAACTCTAAACGTTAAGCATCGTATTGACAAAATGTCTAAGCAAACCAAACTAAATAGATGTTTGATTAGCCAAAATGCCTGACCGAGCGAACTTATAAGGAACTTTCTTCTTCCAAGCGTAATGAATGATCTAATGAAAAATTGGCCTTCTTTGTGGAAATCATCTGAGGCAGGGGTTGATTCAAATTCCAGGAAAGCTAAAGCAAACCGCGCTTTTGTTATGCATGAAATCTTACCTAAAGGATAAATGGTCTGCCTGTTCAGGTTTATCTTCAGATGAAAATTGAACTCCAGCCCTAGGAACTAGATCCCGCTAGTTCCTCCCTAATGAATTTTTAATACAAAATGTGTATATGTTAATGCAAAATTATGGTACACTCAGAAAAATATGAAAAGACATTAAGAGAGAATATGAAACATATGTTAATATAATCTTCACTATCATTATTTAAGGAACTGGTTCCACGATGTATTTTGGCTGGCTTTGCTAGATCAGAAAGTGGTTCAAAATTTGAAAACGTTACGTTTTCGTGCGTTTTCAGTGTAGAATGATACAAGATAATAGACGAAAGAAAAAAGTTGTCACTACAGCACAACAGAGCCAAAACATTTGATTCATCAGGCAGCTTTATGTCGACTTTCTCAAACTTTTAAAGTTGGGTAGTAGTATAGGGCGAGCATTTCATGCCCCGCTCCTGGGAGTAAAGTCAGGAGTAAATTTTCCGTTCCTTTTCTTAGGTTATAGTTACAATTTTTTCTTTTCACTTTTTGTTTTAGCACCCTTGCTATGATTCTATGTCCCTTACTCGCCCAGATTCTTAGGTTTTCCTAACTTCTAACTCCAAGGGTTAAAAAATTCTCGTGCAGCATCAGGCAATCAGGTATCGTAAATATTTAATAAGGTGATTTTCAACGGTCCATAACTTTCTCATCCCTGATCCGATTTCGATGAAACAGATACCGTTCGATTCCTCTCCTCGACCTATACAAGTCTAGACCCAACACACTTAGTTTCAGCTAAATAAGGATTTTTATTATTTTTGGTGCAGCATGAACAAATCAGGTTTCATAAAATTTTCATAAAAGGAGTAGGAGACTTTTGAGTTAGCTAGTAGTTGGTTGGCTTATAACTTACATTTACCGTTTGTACAAATTGGTATTATTAAGTGTTTAATCTTTCTTAACTTTTCATTCAACCCACCAAAGTTCAACTCTACACCAATCTTACTCCGAGCATACTTTTTTAATAGTTTACAGAATTTTGTCTTAACTTTCCATGCCGGGCCTTAACTTACCGACAGTCGTACCTTTGTACTCTGAGTCACTCCAAACCTACTCCGAGCCAACACCGAGCATACACGGAGCCTACTCCCCATTAACTAGTAATTTTCCACTTATTCTTCCTCTTCCTGTTCATCAAATTGGTCCACCGTCTTTTCAGGTAGTACCACTGTGCTCAAATTGGAGTTCTTTTCTATGGCACGTCTGAGGGCTTCTTCATCAGAATACTTTGCCTCATACTCTATTTGTTTGGTCAGAATTTCGTCAATGATTGGATCGTCGAGGAACCCTTTACAATGCTGGATGTGAAAGTAAATTTTCCTATTGTGTTCACCTCGGATCCTAGCTTCATTAAAGCCTCAATTTCTCCCTCAGCTTCATCATGGCCGTCTGCCTATTTATTCTACCTTTGAATTTCTCTTCGGACTGCCTGACAAGCTCATCCCAAAATTTGCCGATGTCAGTTGGCTCGTAGATCTCTCCACAACTTGAGTCGCTACTGTCTGAACATTCGGTACTCGTTTCTGATTCACACTCATCATACTCTGATTCGGACTCATCATACTCAGGCTGGGCACTGTGAAAGTTTTGAACATGACGCTGTAGGTTGAAAGCCCTTGTGAACGTCTGACCACAACTCCCACACTGGTATGGTTTGTAATATTCACAACTAGACATGTTTGTAAGAGCTTAAGTTTATACGCTTTATAGACTTGGTGAAGCTTTGTCCTTGTCCTTGGTAATGTTCGAGTAATGTTGAGCAAGGTCAAAGAACAACTTCTGTTTTTATTGTTTTCGGTCGATGCTTTTATGGATATCGATCTGTCGATATCGATATCGCTCTCTGTCGATCCTAGATTGGAGAGCCAATTCGACGCGACGACTTCGAGTATATAAAAGCATCGACCGAAATCAATAAAAGCAGAAGTTCTTCTTTGACCTTGCTCAACATTACTCGAACATTACCCCAATATTACTCACAAGGCTCGGTGTATGCTCAGTGTATGCTCGGTGTTGGCTCGGAGCTGGTTTGGAGTGATTCAGAATCAATAAAAGCACGATAGTCAAAGTATATAAAAGCAAAAAGCGAAATCAATAAAAGCACAGACAACAAGGACAAGCTAAAAGCTAAAGATAAACTTAAGCTCTTACAAACATGTCTAGTTGTGAATATTACAAACCATACCAGTGTGGGAGTTGTGGTCAGCCGTTCACAAGGGCTTTCAACCTACAACGGCACGTTCAGAACCTTCACAGTGCCCAACCTGAGTATGATGAGTCCGAATCAGAGTATGATGAGTATGAATCAGAAACGAGTACCGAATATTCAGACAGTGGCGACTCAAGTTGTGGAGAGATCTACGAGCCAACTGACATCGGTAAATTTTGGGATGAGCTTGTCAGGCAGTCCGAAGAGAAATTCGAAGGTAGAATAAATAGGCAGACGGCCATGATGAAGCTGAGGGAGAAATTGAGGCTTTAATGAAGCTAGGATCCGAGGTGAACACAATAGGAAAATTTACTTTCACATCCAGCATTGTAAAGGGTTCCTCGACGATCCAATCATTGACGAAATTCTGACCAAACAAATAGAGTATGAGGCAAAGTATTCTGATGAAGAAGCCCTCAGACGTGCCATAGAAAAGAACTCCAATTTGAGCACAGTGGTACTACCTGAAAAGACGGTGGACCAATTTGATGAACAGGAAGAGGAAGAATAAGTGGAAAATTACTAGTTAATGGGGAGTAGGCTCAGTGTATGCTTGGTGTTGGCTCGGAGTAGGTTTGGAGTGACTCAGAGTACAAAGGTACGACTGTCGGTAAGTTAAGGCCCGTCATGGAAAGTTAAGACAAAATTCTGTAAACTATTAAAAAAGTATGCTCGGAGTAAGATTGGTGTAGAGCTCAACTTTGGTGGGTTGAATGAAAAGTTAAGAAAGATTAAACACTTAATAATACCAATTTGTAGAAACGGTAAATGTAAGTTATAAGCCAACCAACTACTAGCTAACTCAGAAGTCTATATAAACGGTGAAATTTCTGGAGAAGTGTCAGTTTGACTTGTTCTTTTGTCGTGAGCGGTCGGTTTTAAAAGCTTTCTCGAAAACATGTATTGGTGGTGTTGGTTCAGTGTTCAAAGTAATGAGGTGGAAATTTGGGACTACAGTGCGCCAAGTTTCTTCACCCCGGAAACAGCTATCGAGGATGGAAGATCGGCTACTTTTAAATTTAAAGGAACTTTTGAATCACCACTTTTGGGAGTTTCAGAAGGACCGGATTTGGTAGACCTTCAGATGGTTGACCAGAAACAAGTTCCCCTTATCGACAGCCTTGCTCAAACCCTGGGAACCAAACTTCGCCTCCATCTCTGCTCCCCTTATTCCAACAGTCCTCTTCAGGGCAAACTGTATATCTGATTGAAAATGTGTGCATAAAATATAGAATACACAAACATAAAACAGATGAACATATAATATAAACAATATAAAACACATAAAAATACATAGAAACACATCAAAATAAAACTGGGTTTAGGTAGGTGGATAGGTCAAATAGCGTAGGCAGATAGAGAAGTTAGGTAGCTAAGCAAATAAGTTATTTAACAAGAGTCGAGTAAGAGGTTAAAAAGCCATAGGCGGTCAAAGATTACTCCTTATGAAAATTTTATGAAACCTGATTTGTTCATGCTGCACCAAAAATAATAAAAATCCTTATTTAGCTGAAACTAAGTGTGTTGGGTCGAGACTTGTAGAGCTCGAGGAGAGAAATCGAACGGTATCTGTTTCATCGAAATCGGATCAGGGATGAGAAAGTTATGGACCGTTGAAAATCACCTTATAAAATGTTTATGATACCTGATTGCCTGATGCTGCACGAGAATTATATAAACCCTTGGAGTTAGAAGTTAGGAAAACCTAAGAATCTGGGCGAGTAAGGGACATAGAATCATAGGAAAGGTGCTAAAACAAAAAGTGAAAAGACAAAATTGTAACTATAACCTAAGAAGGGGAACGGAAAATTTACTCCTGACTTTACCCCCGGGAGCGGGGCATGAAATGCTCGCCCTATACTACTTTGGGTGAGTTTAAGTGAGTCGGGTGAGTAAAATAGGAAATCTGATATGATATGATCGAGATTGAGACAGACATGATTGAGAAAGCTATGCTTTGGAGCTTAACAAAAAGTTTCGCACGTTGGGCTGGGTAAGGTACTGAGGTGAGCAAGTGTTTATGGAAATAGAATCTCAATTTCGTTGAACTACAGATAAAGTAGGACCATAAAAAATTACGCTCAAATCATCACTGATAGTTCAATGGAAGAAGTTCTTGGAAACAAGAATGAAGGAACGTTTTTCAAGACTCCTTTATCAGTCATAATTTTAGCACTTCAAGTCAAAGAAATTTATAAAAGCTGCTAAAAAGCGTAATTTTAATTTTAATTATATACATATTTTTTTAATTAATATATATATATATATACTAATTTATTAATTATTTGAATTATATATAATTATATATAGATATATATATAATTAAATATATAATTATATATTTAATTAAATATATAATTATTATATTATATTTCCCCAATTTTTACATTTTTACTATTTTCACACACTTCACTACTAGTGTAAGGGAAGCAGGCATAGGAAAGATTGGTAAGCCTGCAATGGGAGTTCAGCTGATGGCCCCGTGGTGTAGTGGTTTAGCATGTCTGACTCTAGAGCAGAAGGGCCGTGGTTCGATCCCCGGCGGGACCAATTCTTTACTTTCAATGGTGAGTGAAAAGCTGAACCTCCCTCTTCCCTTCTCTCTTCTAGGTCCTGGTTTCGTGGGTACGAGGGTGCCTGACGCCTCCCGTTCGGGCTTGTCCTTGGTTTCTTTCTGATCCGCCAGCCCTGGTAGAAGCGCTACATGTGTCGAGGCTGCCTCAGGACCCGGATTGAACTCCTGTCTCCGGTCCCCCAGTAGTTGCTTCTGGTTGGTTGGATCTAAAGGGGTCTGGAACGTGTGTCGGGGGAGCACGGATCCCTTGGGCTCAGAATGCCCTGCGCTGGATGCGCTCTCGGTTCGATTCCGAGTTGAGTAAGCCGCGGGACGCGTCTTAATTGAAACCCGGGGGAGATGTAAGGGAAGCAGGCATAGGAAAGATTGGTAAGCCTGCAATGGGAGTTCAGCTGATGGTCCCGTGGTGTAGTGGTTTAGCATGTCTGACTCTAGAGCAGAAGGGCCGTGGTTCGATCCCCGGCGGGACCAATTCTTTACTTTCAATGGTGAGTGAAAAGCTGAACCTCCCTCTTCCCTTCTCTCTTCTAGGTCCTGGTTTCGTGGGTACGAGGGTGCCTGACGCCTCCCGTTCGGGCTTGTCCTTGGTTTCTTCCTGATCCGCCAGCCCTGGTAGAAGCGCTACACTAGTCCCCCATTGGTGGCTTATTACCAGTAGTGTTTTGCAGAATATTACTCCTAATATTACTCCTTACATTCAACTGCACTAATCCAAACACAGGTGATTTGTGCTTATTATTGGTCTAAAGAAGTTTTGGAACGCGATAGTTACTCAAGAGAACATCCTTCAAAATTATATTTATTTACTTAACCCTGAGACATGGGAAAGTCTGTGCAGCAAAGGTTTAGCTTAATCTTGAGCATGTTCGGTGTTTTTTGAAACTCGGAAAAACTTTGTTTCAATATTACCCAGAAAAAATTCACATCAGGAATTTCTAATCTTTATAACAAATGATGCACATAGCTTCATAATTGTAGTTTACTAAGATGAACGCTTTGCTGTCTGTTGTATTCTGCTGACACTATGCTGAACCCTCCCAGGTAAACTGATACGCCAAACCTTTTCTAATTCTGAAATCGATTTTACCCGCCAGGGCAGCTATCAGATCAACGTAACGTAACGAGCTGATCTTACATGAAAACTGTCCAATCATCAAAATCAAAATTCACCCTTACCAAGATATAAAGTTAACACGCAACTTTATTGCAGCTAACTTTATAACTCAACAATGTGTCGGAGTTTTTCCTCATCTGAATGTCTTTTCAGGATTCCACTACACTACACCAACTAAAGGGCATTGTTCACCATGCATTGAAAAATCCGGTTTTTAAGGTGAGGAAAGTGACTTAAAAGTCGGCTAACTCTGCGTAATTCTCACATAATTCTTACAAATTCTCGCATCCCTACTGGATCCGAATCCAACCGACTTTATACTGTTGAAATACGTACAAAAGAAAATCACAACAGATCTACTAATACACATCCAACCATTCCTAGTAATGTATATTTTAAGCTCGCTCCCTTTCAAGGATTTGAAGCGCAACACATGGAAAGCCAAAGCTACATTAGGTAACTCGAAATGCTATGTCGGTTTTAGTCGGTTATATTACTTCCTCTTAAGGATTCAGAAATAATTTTTATATAAAAAATGCGCAGCGGCTGTTCAACTTTCAGCAATGCCAATTTCTAAAATAATCCTTTTCAGGAGTAGAAAAACAAAGCGCGAACAACTGATGCTTTGCTTCAAGCAGCCATTTTTTCATCCCGGTTACTTTTTAGGTAGCCTAGACAGACTCAATGAAGCAAAATATGAAGCAACCTTTAATAGGAATTAAAGAAATATTTTTAAGTTTTGTCTCTGGTTTTGTTAAGTGCGGTTTTTTCGACGGTTGTCTTGAATTGGAAATGAAATACTGCAGCTCAATCGATGGTATGCATGTATGGTGACTACCATCATTAGGTAAAACGCTTTCATAATTGTTTGTGAATTTTTGACTGATTATGAAACTTCTCAGTTAATGTTTTTCGGAAATTCTCCGCCTCTGGCACAACGAAAAGACAACAATTTCTGACCAGAAAAACGCCATCGCTGTTGACTTTGGCTAATGTCTTCTGCTAAATTGCATGTCTGATTGCCGGCTGTCACAATGTTTTCACAGCTTGAAGGTATTAATAAAAGTGCTTGGTGACAGGCTAGCAATTAGGGAATTTAGGTTTTTCTGTCTGAGCAGGTGACGTGTGTAGCCATTGGTCATTAGCTAGTGTTTAAACTTTGTCGGAATGTCCTTATATAAACGTTGCAACCTGTAGCCAGTATTGTCAATAAGACCGACGCGG
The DNA here is from genome assembly GCA_030248195.1 of Trissonchulus latispiculum. Lineage (NCBI taxonomy): Eukaryota > Metazoa > Nematoda > Enoplea > Enoplida > Ironidae > Trissonchulus > Trissonchulus latispiculum. The sequence goes on along the minus strand of JASAND010032056.1, from coordinate 14,864 downwards.
TATATAACGTCATTTCCGTTTAACGTCAATTACTTGAACTAGAATAAAAGTTCTTTCCAAGCGACTACAGAAACATCCAGCATTCATTTTGAACATGATTATTGTTGGTTTGAGGCAATCTGCAGCATTCTTTTCAGTGATCAGTTATCAACTTCTATTGTTTGTGAAGAGGTAATAAAGGATTCTTATATTCCCAGGAAAATACACTTATTATGTTCGTTTTATTTATAAATATCTTGAAATGACAGTATCTATGGAAACAAGTATTCGAAGACTGCATTCTCTTAGCTTAGCTGCAGCTGTCTTTCGGATTATGCATTTTTAAAAAAGCCTGTCCAGTGTAGAAGCTAAAGCTTTTCTGCTATCACTTGAAAAAAAGATTTAAAACACATCTATCTCTGCACCGGAATTGTAGTCTCGCCTGGAGGTCTGCAACAACCTGCGCTTCTCTTCGGATCACGTGTGCACACCTCTTTCAAAACTTAAATTGCTTCTGAAACTTTTTCCACTTGTCGCTCAAGGCACTGTAGTCTGACTTGTCTGTTATCAATTTGCTAGCACACTTCTTTATAATTTTCACCGAATATACATTATATTAATTTAAAAGTTTAATCTAAATTAATCTAAGCTTACATTTTTGGAAATTGCCAACAGTGCAGCAAATCTTTTCCTTTAGTTCCTAGAGACTTTTTAGAATTTAAGTAAATTTTGCAGGAAAAGTCAACAGTCAGTATTTTGCGGAAGCTGCTGCTAATGCGGGTCTGCATAAAGCAAGTAACAAGTCCTTGACCGCAACATTTAAAAGTTGCCAAAATTTGTGGCAGGCTATTCCAGCCGGTTGAGCGGACTTGAAAATGAAGTAAAAAATTTAAATATCAAATTCTATATTTTTATTATAAGATATTTTAAAGTTAATTTTACTTGATCATTTCGAAGTCTCCTTATGGCAAAATATCTCATGAGACTACAATTTTAGAGTATGTATCGTAATTGTGAACTTTCCATGCTCCAAATACAGGTCTAAATTTTGCGTGCCCTACTGCAACGATAACATTACATATGTTATGTAAGTTGACAGCTACTGTAGTTTTTAAGAAATTTTTGAAAAGGCATCCTAGTTTTCTTATACGTCTTCTACTTAGTACGAGGTGGAAATTTATAGTACTTTACTAGTGAATAATCGTAACGCTATACGAAGACTCTTACATGGACTAAATTTCGCAAGACATTTGAAAGTTCATTTTAGCAAAACTGTGTCACGGTTTAAGAATAAAGTTGTTTACAATGCACTCAAGCTTGTACAAGTATGGCTGAGACAGACGATAACTGAAACATTCTATAAACATTTCCTTCCAGCTTCCTCAGTATAACCTTTTCAATTTTGTTTTGTTTTGCCGTTCTTTAAGTAGTTGACATAGCAAGATTCAGCTTTTAGAAGTTCAAAGAGTCTCCACAAAGCTCTTATACGCAGATACATACTTCACTGAGCCCAGTAGAAGCTTGCAATCTTCCAAGTTCATTCATCTTTAATTTTTGTTATGAAAAATCTTTTGAAATTTAACCTCGTTTTTAGTTGAATCTTAACCGCCTACAGGTCCATCCTCCTTGTTCCTACACAACAAAGTCGTAGTTGGACAGCAACCAGCACAAAAATACTCTTGGAATGAAAGAGAAAAGCTTTCCTGTGAAGCCCAACTTTACAAGCTCCTCCGTAACAGTGCCACATCGTTAAACATTTTTCTGAGGGAAAGAAGTTCAGTCGAGCTTTTTCGCCTTAAGCCTGGGTAGTTTCATAATGTATAAGCGCGAAACTTCCATATTACTATCGACAATATGATACAATGTTAATTCAATTAAACTTTTAACTAGCCCTAAAATAAATTAACTAGCCCTAAAACTAGCCCTTTAAATAGCCCTAAAACTTTTACCCTAGTTGTTTAACTCAACTTTTCCATTTAGTTTACATTAAATTAGAAATAGCATTTCAATTCTATTTTTGCGCTCATTCCAGCTGGGATGCTATTATCGCTACTCAATGTTCCTTTTTTACGTTTACGTTTACTTTTTACTTTTACCATTATTTTTTACTTTACGTTTTAAAATAACACACAAAATTAGTATTCTGTTTAGATTCTAAAATTTATATTACAAATAAGATACTTACATAGTTTGGCAAAGTAAAAGTCTTACCTATCGTTTTTACACATATTCATAGAACTTTGAATTAACGAAAGTTTACAAAATGTAGTTCTTCTTTGACCTAGTTTAAAACTGTTAAATAGAATTGCATAAATAGTCGGACGCTTCTTCATGTAGCGCCGTTCACGCGTCGATTTCGTATCGCAAGTAGACCAAAAGTTTCATTATTAAAGTTGTTTAACAGTTTTTCCAAACTAAGGTTGAAGTTATTTTTTTGTAAATTGTGACAGAGCTGATTTTTGTAGGGTTTCATTACGTGTTCCACTAGAAGTTTCGACTAGAACTTAAACCCAACTGTTCGGGACTTAAGGGGGGGGGGGTCGCTTTTTTGCCGATTTTTCGACCATCTGCGATTTTGCTCATTTTCATATATTTTGTAGTCCCCATGGGTCCCCAAAACAAGACAGGTGCGTTTTGCGTAATATTGCTTCTATCGTGCTGTAGAGCCCTTCAAAGGTGACCTCGACATGTGTTAAACATAGGAAAATGAAAAAGTTAGGTTAAAAAGTTTGTGGCAGAAAAATTTTTCGCTGTATGCAAGATACTGCGCTGCAACCTTGTTGTACATGTTAAGCACATATCAGAGAGTGCAAATAACCCTTCTGAAACAATTGTGTTGAGTGTCGGATTTTTTGCGATTTTTCAAAGTCAAAATTTCGGAAAATTGGTGCTTTTTGTACCACGAAAAACAGGACCAGCAAAACATTTTCGCCTCTCCTGCACGATTGGCAAAAGCTACAGAAATCGCTTACAGATAGTTGCACTCTACGCATACACAGAATTCTTATGACAGTAGTTGCAAATTTCTACCGTTTGTAGTGCTCTCAAAAAACTTGCCACAAAATGAGCTAATTTTGCAAAAAATCATCATTTTGCACAATTTTCACGTTTTTTTAATAATTTCTCCCTCGTTACGTACTCGAAAGTCACCAAAATTGGCAAATAAAACTCTCAATGCCTGCCTGACATTATGGTAAAGGCAAATGCTTCAAGCTAGAACTTTTCTGTCGTGTCGGCTCCTTTGATCGCTTACAGGTCACAAAAGTCAATTTTTGAAATTTCCAAAATATAGACAAATTGGGTATCATTCGATAGCTACTGATGAGCTGAACAACTTTTCTAATAGAACTATGTGTCTGAAATTAGAAATCTGAAAAATCTGAAAGTTAGAGCAAGTTAAAGTTTCAGGGCACAGCTAGATGAAAAAGGGTCAGTTCACAATTGAAAAATGTACTGTGAACGAATGGATGGATATCCCGGAGTCGTTTTAGTATTAAAATATTAGCCAACCCACAGAATTAATTTGACATATCAGTTGACCCAAATTTCGCTGCCGTTCTGTCTCAGCATGACCTTGGAGGACAAATCACAGTGATTTTCAAGTTTTCCAACTTTATAGCTGAATATCTCTGCCACCGTTTGATTTCGAACTCTAATGTTTTGTCTTGTTTTTGAGAACATATGTACCTATATTGCGTGTGAAAATGAGCGAAATCCGTGACTATCGATTTTGACCCAAAGCGACCCCCCCCCTTAAGTCAACGGTTCAACTTACACAATATCTCCTAAGAAGTTGAAGTGCTCAGTAGTCAGTGGAAATCAGATCGTGCAGTAGACACAGTCTGTGACAGGTTGTAGGTTGACCCATGTCACTTTTTGCTTCATTCTAATCCAATAATTGTTCTTTTTGAACCTTTTATTCCGTTGTGTTCTAAGGATCTGGGGGTTCTTGGGTTATTAATTTTTCTAAGAAATTTGATCCATAACTCTTTTAGTGTTAAATTTTTTGCTCGCGTTCTTGGGGCTCTAAGGGTTCTTGGGGGTGCTTAATTTCTTGAACAGATTTGATCCGTATTAACTGCACATTATCCTATAATTTTCAAATTTGTAATGGGGGTTCTTAACTTTTCTGAGAGATTCGATCCGCAACTACATAAGTTCTCTGCAGGAGATTCTAAGGGTTCCGTCTGAAATCTAAGGATTCCGGAAAATCTTTTCTGAACATGCTTGTATTACTGAAGTTGTTCATCTCGTTATCAGCTTTCGACTGATACCCGTTAGGACCCCTCAGAATACCTCGGTTATATTTTACAAATTTGTTTACTATGATATACAGAGATACCAACTAAAAATATATTTGAGGTGTTTAGTAGAAACCGCATACGTGTGCTTGTGGGGGAGGTTGGGAGGGTTTCCCCCCCAGACCTGAGCTCACCCCGCCCCAGAGGGGTCCCTCACCCCCCGGAATCCGGAATTTTCCCCTTAAAAAACCGGAAAAAGCCTGTTTTTCGGCGGCCTTCGGCCGCCCTTCACCCCCCCCCCCCAGAACTTCCCTGCCTGCACATGTCTGGAAACGGTCCGCAGCGTAGTCAGTCACACCGCGTGGTGGGTACTATCGCATGAAAACAATTTGAAAACTTCCTTTTTCTGACGTCGGTTTTTGGGATTCTACTTGCATTTTGACATGGGCCGAACGAAAGGTTTAAATCAGGATCGAAGGAACTGACGGAAAATGCCCAAAGCGAGGATGAAAATGAAACCAGACTTCACTGGTAGTTGTTACGCTACCAATCGACTCCAGACCTAGTTCCAGACCGAGATCTTACTGTATGGATTTGAACCGTTCATGCAAAGCACTGATATTTAACCCAGAGTTCAGCTTTTGTAGGTACGCGTCTGATTAGCAGGGAAATGGTTCGAAGAATAGCTAAACTGTGCTGAAACGAATTTTGCTGAAACATTTTTCTCTGTTTCCATTTTTAAATACTCTCCGTCAGATACTTCTAACTCCCCCTGTGAGTCTTTTTAATACACCAACAAAGTTGAGCAACGTTTTTCCATCCCTTGAGCTGCCTGCTGAGTGGAACCAAAAACATTTTTCTTTTCACTTTTCAGCCTTTGCACACCTTAGGCCAACATTGTATTTAAAATCATTGCACTTTTTACATACCCCCACTAACCTTAACCAAAACCAAAGTCTTGAGATATTTTCTTCCAAGGTTAATCAACTAGAACTTTATGGCTAGTTTTCATTTCCTATGAATTACCAAACCAAACAAATGTTTTGAAGTAAAGTATCTGATGTGTACTGTAGCAAGCAACTATAGCAACTAGCAACTTGAATTTATTATGTCGTTTGCATTTCAGTGCTTTCTCAATTCGAATCCCAGTTCGTAGGACGAATTTGGGTGCTTAATTGCTGCCTAGAAATACATTCCATTTAAAACCACTTGTCAGAATGCTGATTGTATTGTTATCACTGGTTACATGGGGGACAACACGGGTTGATGCAGAGTTGTTTACTGCCATGGCTGATGTTGAAGGATTGCTTCAAGCAGAAAAAGAAGTTGTGAACGTGATTGATCAGTACATTAGTGCAGAGTACAATCGCCTGGAAAATTTGAAGCGGTAGATAAATTAATGTTATTACGAAGTCAACATTTCATAGAATGATACAAGAATACACGAAAGATAGTAGTATAGTTTCGATATTCAATCCCAATCCCAAATTTTCCCTCTCACTCCCTCCCGCACCTTTCCCTGGTTATGACGTCACCAGTCACCACCCTTTCGCTTTGTTATGTCTTTCCTTGCCACCCCTTCTGCTTGACGACTCATCCCAACATAACTCATACATAGATCTCTCCACATCTCGAGTCACTACTGTCTGAACATTCGCTATTTGTCTCTGATTCGGAGTCATCCTACTCCGGTTGGGCACTGTAAATTTGAAAGTTTTGAACATGACGTTGTAGGTCGAACGCCCTGGTGAACGTTTAGCCTCAAGGCACAAATGCCATTGTAAGGGAAGCAGGCATAGGAAAGATTGATAAGCTTTGTAACGGGAGTTCTGCTGATGGCCCTGTGGTGTAGCGGTAGCATGTCTGTTTCCGGATCAGAACGGCCGTGGTTCGATCCCCGGCTGGGCCAATACTTTACTTTCAATGGTGAGTGAAAAGCTGAACCTCGCTCTTCCCTTCTCTCGTCTAGGTCCTGGTTTCGTGGGTACAAGGGTGCCTGACGCCTCCCGTTCGGGCTTGTCCTTGGTTTCTTCCTGGTCCACCAGCCCTGGTAGAAGCGCTACATGTGGCGAGGCTGCCTCAGGACCCGGATTGGACTCCTGTCTCCGGTCAACCAGTAGTCGGTTTGTAATATTCGCAACTAGACATGTTTGTTCTGATTGAGTTTCAATATACGCTTTATAGAGTTGATGTAGCTTTGTCTTTGTTGTTTGTGCTTTGATTTACTTTGTCTTTCGGGCTTTTATTAATTTTCAATCACTCCAAACCTACTTCGAGCTAACACTGAGTATATACTGAGCAGAGCATACACAGAACTTTAAGAGCAAGGTTTAAGTAACGTTGGTGCGTTGGAGTGTGTAAACCAATGTAAAAACAAGGATCAATTTCCGCTTTTACTGATTCACTAATCATGTCTAGATTTGCCCCCCCAATTCGAGGCATTGCTCTTAATGCTCTGTGTATGCTCAGTGTATACTCAGTTAGCTCGAAGTAGGTTTGGAGTGACTTACTGAAAATAAATAAAAGCCCGAAAGGCAAAGTAAATGTAAATTTAAATGTAGAAAGTACCAAGCGAAATCAATAAAACCACAAACAACAAAAACAATGCACATCAAGTCAATAATAAAGCGTATATTGAAGCTCAATCAGAACAAACATGTCTAGTTGTGAATATTAGAAACCATACCAATGCGGCCAGACTGGCTTGGCCAGTCTTGCCAGACGTTCACTAGGGTGTTTAACCATGTAGTGACCCAAGACCCGGTGACCCGCTTTTATCTCTGGATTGAGCTACTCAAATACAATCGAACCAAGCTTAAGTTTAAACTCGAACCCAAACTGCAGTGACAAGTTTTTGAGTTTTGATTTGATATGTCTAAAACCTAGCATGTAAAAATTGATTTCATGTACAAATAATTTTATTTTCTGTTTAATACTTATAATTTATTTCAGGGTAGCTAAGGAGTACCAAATGAAAAATAAGGAAGCACTGATGGATGGTAATCAGTATTTGGCAAATCCTGTGAACGCATATTTGCTCATAAAGCGTCTCACATCAAACTGGGATCACGTCGAAAGTTTGATGCGGATCAATTCAGCTGACGGTAAACCGTAGTTCTCGGTGCTTACCGTAAATTCTCTTGAGTCTTTAAAGCTGCAAATCTTTAACTGCTAGCGCTAGAGAAATGCTATGGCTAATGCCACATAACCGACTCAATTCTAGGGCTGTGAGCCAACTTATAAAACGGGGCCTACCGGTGATTGAGAGCACAACTTTTATTGAAATGCTTTAAAGTTAAATATATATAGCACTTGATTGGCCCATATTTTAGAGGATTACTTATTTCTTCTGTGTCAGGAAGAGGATCACTGGACACACATGAAACAGTTTTCAGCGGTCACATACAACGGTTTAATTTTAAGTTAGTTTCCATTTCAGCTTTTATCCGCAATGTCACTTCTCAACGTGAATCCACATTTGTGAAGTTTCCAGACCAGGATGATCTGAATGGTGCTGCCACCGCACTGATGCGCCTGCAAGACACCTATAATCTGGTGCCTCATGATATTGCTAGTGGAAAACTGCAAGATGTAAAAAGCTCTGAAGTACTAACCGGTATGTACTGGCATTTGTGCTTAGAAGACAAACTGGAACATATTACTGCCTTATGGAAACAAATTCTTTATTTTCAGATTTCTATTTTTATGTGGCATCCAAGCAACCATTTTACATCCAAGACTATTATTTTTCAATGTATACGAAAAGAGACTGAGCTACGAACCGAAGCATGATTAACACTGAATATATAACTGAATCATTGTCAGTTAAAGAACGTATATTATTTCTAGCTATAATTTCTAGCTCACGATTGCCTGGAACTGGCCAGAATATCATACAATAAGCGTGATTTTTACCATAGTCTAATGTGGGCAGAAGAAGCCATTGATAGAAGACGTCGAGAGAATCCACCAACCATCGACGAAGCTGATGCTCTGGAATATTTGGCTTATGCCATGTATCAGCAGGGAAATATAAAAAGAGCTTTGGCTCTCACAAAACATCTTGCTGAAATTGGTATGCAATATGGAACTGGAATACGGGTATACCGAAACATGATTGGACTCAGACTTTAATTGAGATGGCGATTTATACCTTGTTGGGCAGCCACATGCTCATGTTTGCGCATGTGTGTCTCCTTTCTTACAGATGGGTTAACCCACCATGCCGTTCTGAGTCTATGCAAGCGGAAGCAAATTTATGGAAAAGTGGAACAGCCTAGCGTATGCAGTATTTTCACACTTGCCGTGCCACTCTTCCTCCAAAAATGTGGGCTTCTCCACCGGTTTTGAATATATGGAATTTTAACACAGTATTGTTTTAAGTATTATTTTATTAGTATCATTTCGACTCAGTATTATTTCATTTTAATATTCCTATTAATTTTAGGCGGTTTTCTTTGTTTCAGCTCCTGATCACCCTCGTGCTAAAGGCAACGTAAAATGGTACGAAGACGAGCTGGAAAAAGACGGCATCAAGGTTAAAACCAACGAGGAACTGCCTCCAGTTACCAATATGAGGGGTCCTCGAGACCAAGAACATAAGACTTATGAAGCTTTATGCCGAGGAGAAAATTTTAAGGTAATTCAAAAAATCGCTTCATATAAAAATAAAACAGTTATGTCATGACTGGCGTCCAGCAAGCAACCAGTATTTACCACATACCAACCGATAAAGTAACAGCGAATCAAATGTCACATGTTACCTATCTTCATAAAATACAAAATCCCGACTGTATTGTCCAATAGTTTTGAAAAAGCGGGAAACACACGTTGTATCGTGATTGAGCGGGATCATAAGAATCAGATGGGATGGTAAATGAATCTTTGGAATATTTTGCAGTTTGTATTGTCTAGTGAACGTGCGTGTCCCAGTTAAGTGAAGACTACGAGTATCTCAAGGCTTAATTGTTGGTTCATGTCATACAGACCTAATGCATAGCGTTGAGGGGAGGTCTCAAATGCCGGCACTTTATGAATACCTTGGTGAAACTGGGAATTACTAATTATTGCCAATTCTTGAAACTTTGAGTATCCTTTTCTAGACTATCGCTGAACTTTCCAAACTCTACTGTGCCTACAAATCCAACACACCATATCTGCGACTGGCTCCACTCAAGTACGAAGTGATGCATCTTAAGCCAATGGTCAAAGTTTTTCGGAATGTAGTATCCGATTATGAAATTGAAGTGATCAAGGAGCTTGCTGCGCCAAAGGTAAATTTGTATTTGAAATATTTAATTATGGTCCAGGTCCACAATATCTAAAGCCCGGTTCATACTTGTCTCTGAGTCTCTGTCTCTATTTCTCTGTCTCTACGTCTCTGTCTTTAGCCGGTTCATACCTGTCTCTGTTTTTTTGTCCTTTTGTCTCTAAGCTGTCCTTAAGAGTCTCTAAGCGAAGTCGAACAATGCTCAACTTTTCTGCCTGTCCTTAAGCGGCAGCCAATCAAAATAGCAGATTCTAACACGAGATATGTCTGTTAAGTTGGATATTTAAAAGTAACTACATTTATAACTAATTTTAAAGTCAATTTTCAACATAATAGAACTTCGGCTGTTAATGGGACAACAATAGTAACATAATATTTTTCGATTGAAATACTTTTTGCTCGTTTTTGATTAAACCCAGTGGCCAATAGAATTTGAATTTGACCTAGTCTCTGTCTTTTTGTCCTTTTAAGTATGAATGTGTTCTTGCTTAAATCATCTCATTAAAACCACTAAGCTAATCTGTGCTGTGCTGTACCTACAGAATGTACAATAATGTCGGTATTTCTTGATTTTATTTCAGCTAAAGAGAGCAACAGTTAAAGGAGGAGATGGCTCTTTGATAACAGTTGACTACCGAATTGCGAAAAGGTATCTTTCTTCATGCTAAATTATCTATTTATTTCAATATAGATTTGATACAAGAGTTGGATTTGTAGATGAATCGATTAAGAAATGAGTTGGCTAGCCCTAAAAAGCTCCGGCATTGTTGAATTTGCAATTTGAATCACGGCACTTTTTGCAGTGTGTTTGTTACGTTTCAGTAAAAGAAAACTTTACATTCATTTTTCGAACTTATTATAGCGCATGGCTCAAGTCGGAGCATCACCCAGTAGTTGAACGTGTCAATAGGAGATTAGAAGACATGACCGATTTGAGCATGGATACGGCAGAGGAACTACAGGTTAGTTTAATAGATTCATAAATGCCCTAAGATATCCAACATGTTAGATTCGAAAATTGCGGACACATAATTAGACGTGTTCCATTTAATACAGCACAACAAGTTAGTAGCTCAGCTCACACCAATTGCAGGATAACATCTCCTATTTGCTCGAATAGCTAATAGCTACTAGCATGTTCTACCCCAATGCCATGCATTCATGCCACCAATTTCCGGAATCTCTTTATCGCAAAATCTCGCACAGGATCTCTTTCAATCCTGCCACACCACCAAGCAGTGTTCAGCTGCGTACAGCTGTGTATATGTTACGTACCGTATGAGATTTTGTACCGTATAATACGGTACGGCAATTTTCGTACCGTATTAAACGGTACGTACCGTATAATACGGTACAACTTTTTCTGTACCGTATTAAACGGTACGTCCCGTATTATATTGTACGGTTAGTTTTTGTACCGTATTGGCAAAGAACTGAATACTGCTGTTAAATAATATTAAGTAAGACAAATAATACAATTTTTGCACTAAAAATTAACTTTTTCTGTGCATGCTAAAACCAAGACGCTGTTGCGGACGGTCGCATTTGGGGAATGCCCCAAGCTATCGATTTTAAAGCACCATTTGCAAAAATTTTCAGAAAAAGCTGTCGTATGCAAAAATAATCATAGAATTATAACGAAATTATTCAATTGCCGCAATTGGCATGACTAAAAAATATAGAAACTTTGCTCTTGCAATTCTTATTTCTATGCCACTCTGAACTTCTAATTCTATTAATTAACTAACCGTACAATATAATACGGGACGTACCGTTTAATACGGTACAGAAAAAGTTGTACCGTATTATACGGTATGTACCGTTTAATACGGTACGAAAATTGCCGTACCGTATTATACGGTACAAAATCTCATACGGTACGTAACATATACATTATCGGCATTATGTCACTCTTTGTCAAAGAAGACAAACACAAATAAATCATTAGTTTGGCAAGCTATTCTCCCGAATTAGTCAATCAAAAGATGTCTCTGCCTTTGGGGGGGGGCATATTCCATAATCGGGGAGATATATAAAGTCTATTCTCCACTTAGTAAAGCTACGCAAGAGACATGGGCTGGCATCATTATATTTCATTTTCGCCAAATGTTATGCAGAAGATACGTGGGCAGGACCCATAACCTGTTAGATTCGAATATTTCGGACACCTTATGAGACGTGTTCCATTTAATGCGGCACAACAAGTTAGTAGCTCAGCTCACACCAAGTGCAGGATAACATCTCCTATTTGCTCGAATAGCTACTTGTCTAATAGAACATGCACATCTTTGGATATTTATGAGTAACTATCCAACTATCCAATAGCTAGCTAACTTATTTGTTAAAATATCTGTTAAATTACAATTTCAGCGAACTTGTACAATAAAATTAAATGTTTGGTTTAACTGTATTTTAAGCTACATTTCTATTGCAGGTTGCAAATTATGGATTAGGTGGACATTACGAGCCACACTATGATATGTCAACGGTAAGTATAGTGGCATATACTGGGTATTTAAAGAAAATTTCCTTTACACATGAGGTTTCTGTCCCTGCATTGCCTAAGTTTGCACAAATTAAAATAGAAGCTAAAATGGGGTTTGAGGTTTGAGTAATCAGGTCTAGAGTTATGGATTGAAGAATATTTAATTTAACATTTTTATTTTTGTCATGACTTTTATTAACAGCAGCATTACGTCAGACGGTTCATTTACTGAACGAGAATGCTTCTGTTTTCTCTTATCGCATCTCTGATTTGAACTGTACATTATATACTTCTCTGATGGGGTCAGAATCGAAGAGATTCAGAATGTTCAAGTTTAGGTGGATATAGCCTTTTCTTTTGACTGCATTTAGCGAGAATACGATCCGCACGATCGAGGGGATGGAAACAGAATAGCCACAGTGTTGTTTTACGTAGGTTTCTTTATAGTTTCAATTTTAGCGCGGTGAATATGATCCTTACATTGAAGGGACGGGCAACCGGATAGCTACAGTTCTCACTTATGTAAGATTACCCTGACAATTATAGTTAGAACTGTATGGTCTAGTCTAACATAGATGCGGGTTTATTAGTGTAGAATTTGTATAAACTACTTAACTAATACTAAGACTAACCAGTGTTTTGTCTCTGCCGCGAGCTAGATTTCGAACTTTAGAGAAAGCAAGAATATTAAAACATAGTCCTGTTCGGTACAGCACTAGGCAACTGCTTCAGCCAACGAAGACTCGACCCTTTATAGTTTGTCAAGCCCATTAAAAGCCAAAAATGTAAAAGGCTGTCCTTTCTTAGGAAAGGGTCCAGCTTGTTATTAAATTACTTTTAATCTAGGTTATTACTTTCTTGTAGATGTCCCAACCAGAGGCAGGTGGAGCCACAGCTTTTATCAACATGAAGCTGACACTGTTTGCCAGCAAGGTACTTACCTACGCACATTGGTGTAATTATAATTATGACGCACAGAAGTTCTGAAATTTTGCCGGTTTCTTTGCAAATTTCGACTGTGAAAGATAATATACAATATATACATAATTCTGATTATAATGCTGATAACGAAAGACTATCCATTGAAGTTTGTTTCAGAATGATGCCGCTTTCTGGTACAATATCAAAGCAAGCGGAGAACCAGATCTTTTAACAAGACATGCTGGATGCCCTGTTATAGCAGGAACCAAATGGGGTAGGTCAGGTCGTTTAGGCTTTATACGAAGTTGCTAAACGGCTGTAAGATAAACGCCCAGATGGGGCAAAAATAACAAATGTTGTCATCTGCAGAGTGCAGATTCCTTCACAAGTTTATTTTTACAGCCACCTCATCGCTGTCGATTATCTGATGCGGGGTAGTGTGAGCAATTTTAATCGTTCAATTTAGGTATTACTTACGGAAAAACTGCAATCAGCCAAAAACTCGTGACATCGTGATGCTCGAAAAGTCACAGACTTTGCCAGTTTTGTTCGTTTCATGGTTCGTTTTAGCAGGATCATATTCTCAGGTCATCGAATGCATATTCATATTCGTATTCATATCATAATATTAAATTAGCTTTCGTTAACAGCATTAGCATGATTAGCATTAATGTGAGTTTCTGCTTATTTCAGTTTCGAACAAATGGATCCACGAAAGAGGCCAGGAATTTCGACGTCCATGTGAATTAGACAAAAGTTTTTATGAATAGGCTATTGCGAATTTATTGCTTTTTGCGCTACTGCCAAATCATACTCATGAATGAAATTGTTTTAGTGAGATTTGTTTGCTAATATTTGCTGACACAATAAGCAAATGTGATATTGTCATAGTGCTCATTTCTTCAAGCATAATGATGCAGTGAATTGTCATTTTTAATAAAGATTCAAATAGCAATGTAGGGTAAATCAAAGAAGAAATGCAACGGGCAATGGATGACAGCAAAAAGCTAAGAATTAGAAATGGTCAGAGAATGGGATATTGATTCAGATGCTTCGAACTGCATTATTTTTATCGGTATGCTCTTCGCCAAATTTCAAACTTCTTGCTTCTTCATCACCAACTTTTTCTTTTTTCTTTTGCAGAAAGCTTTACGGGAACTGATCTTGCCAACGGTGCAACCATACTACATATGAAATACTGTACTTATGCCTATTTAACTTCTGCCTACTGTTTGAAGTTACCGCTTTGCGATAACAAAACTACAAACTGTCCTTCTGCCTACAAATCAAAACTACAAATTTAACTTGTGCCTACAATTTGACCTTTACTAATCAAAACTGTCCTTCTGCCTACAAATGCCTACCGTAATACTTAGATCTTTTACAAACAAAATAACAAAGATTTTTGTCAAAGTAACAAGAAAGTTTAGGTATCAAGGAATCAAAGTGAAGGTCCTTTTCAAGAAAGAGTAGGATAGAGTAGAGTTGAGTAGGATAGAGTAGAATTAAAATTAACTCTTTTCATGAAACCTTGTACTTAATTTTAACTCTACGTGTTTTAACTCTGTTTAACTCTGTTGTTTGCTTGTTTTCTGTTTATTTCTTTATTTATTTCTCTACAATTTCTGTTTATTTTGGTAGTGTGCGTTGTTATTGGCTATGACAGTTATTGACTATGTAATGAGTATTCAGTTATGTAAGCAGTGTAGCAATAGTTATGGCTTGTTGATTAAATTGTTGACAATTGAACATAGTTTTATATCTAACCGACAGGATTACGGTATTTGTAGGCAGAAGGACAGTTTTCACTTTTTCCAGACTAATATGTAGGCACAAGTACAGTCTTGAAATTTGGAGGATTAGTGTAGGCATAAGTACAGTTTTGAGTTTTGTCACAGAGTAGGCAGAAGTTAAATAGGCATAAGTACAGGACACGACTACATATATGTAGTTTTGCCAAAAATGTGTA
>JASAND010032053.1:0-49596 GCA_030248195.1 Trissonchulus latispiculum | reverse complement strand
TATAAACCCTTCAAAAGCTACTATCTCAGAAAAACTTCCCTAAGCAGTCGTGGCTAAACTAAATTATTTGGAATAACCTACTAAAATCTTCTTTCTAAAATAAACCATCATATTAGAGAACTAAATTAAAAAGGTGAATAAAGCTCAATAGAATACCGCTAATAAATTTAGGTCGACCCACGAGGGTCGCCTCGGAGTCTGTAGTAATAAAAGAAAAATAATCAATAACTTACAGTTACCCCAATCCAGGCTCCAAAGTGAAAGGCTAAAGGCGAAAACTCTCAGTGTAAAGAAACGGCCGCACGCTAAGATGAAGAAAGACAAGACTGACTGGTTTTTGAAAGGGATGCTGAGAGAGGAGCCTAGTGAATTTTGATTGGCTAGTTTTGAGACCCCCTTTGCAGACGGGATGCTCAGCGAGCATCCAGAGAAACTTCAAAGGACAAACAGCGCCACCTAGTCGCTAAGTGGGCTGAATAAAATATAGCGTATTTAAACACAGTAAAACAAACACTTTTAAACTAATTTCAACCCAAATTTACACAATACATATTTCTCATCACAAACACCACTCTTACTAAAATTTCACATTAAAATAAACTCACTAAAACATACACACATTACACCCCACCGCCTTTCAATAGGGTTAAATCTTGAATGGCCGGGAGCGTAGCAAACAAGAATAAGGCAGTCCAAATTTAAATATTGCCACAGCTTTCCAAACATGAACAGATTAATCAAATTTTTGGAGTTCCAATCGGGTCCCCCATCGGTGATCGGTGAATTAACTCGTTTTATGCACATAGCTGCACTAAGATTAGAAACTAAGTTGGAAATGTAGGAATCTAACAATGTAAGCCGATTAAAATTATTCTTTAAAGAAACAGTAATTAAGTAGGTTGAGTTAGAATTAATTCGTTGAATCTTTTAATCCGCTAATAATGCTGTTAAAGTGTGTCGTGCAGGAGATTTGCAATTATATAAATTTATTTCAGATGTGATCGGATCACCGGAGCTTAATCCGTCAATTAATGACAACGTGGCCCCCGTAGAATCGTCGGAGACTTGCGCAGTTTCAGATTGCGCAACTTGCGTTGCTGATAATCTAGCGAATTCGTATTCGAATACTATATCAGCAAGAAACTTGGCAGTCTCCGCTGATACCGCTGTTATACCTATGGCTGACTCAACTGTCGCATCTGTTCCTTCTACTGTAAACGCCTCAGTGTCTTCGCCTGTCAACTTTGCTGACATGGCGTTAGACGAAACAAGCAGTGTGCCTCAGAATGGCGATACCAGCCTTAACGCAGAAGTTCTCTCAACAAGAGAGCCATCAGAATCTAGAATCGAATCTCTCAATATGTCAACTCCTCCGAGGGCAACCTATGTCCAGCCTCTTCTGCTAAACCCGGCTCCTTTGCCCCCATCAACCTCTGCACCAACATCTGTGTCACCTTCCCGTCTGATCCATATTTGTGATGCAAACTGCTGTAAAGTCCCCTCCCAAAAGCTTTCCCCCAAAGGGCCGGACGACTACTATTTTTTGGGTGGCATAAACACTGCTATTTCCCGATACTGCGTCAGCATGGAATATTTTGAGAAAGAAATTGTTCAAAATATTCTGCTATGCGAGGGTTTAGAAAAATAAACTAAACAATCTGGTTTTGTAACTGTAACTGTAATCTGTAACTGATCTGGTTTTGTGATCATGATTAGCTAAGATTGTTAGTAGTAGCAAGAGTACACAATACATAAGAGTATGACAGCTGGCTTACTTTATGTATTATGAGCTCGCTACATCCGATGCGCGCTATCGGCTGACCGCCCCATAAATCAGACCCCTTCACCCCGCCCCTGCCCCCTATACATGTACGGGGTCCAAATGAGGGATCGGGCACATGCTTGTATATTTAGTACACAGATGTGTAAATCATACAAGCTTAAACCTCATACACAAATTGGGGCCCCGTCAAGTTTAACATGTAAGTATACTAACATAGACCCCGACCCCCCCGTTTGGACCTCGTACACGTATAGGGGCGGGGTTAAGATGGGTCTGATTATGGGGGGGGGTCAGCCGATTGCGTGCAGAGGATGTAGTGCGCTCATAATACATTGAGAATGCCAGCTGTCATACTCTTATGTATTATGTACTCTTGGTTTTAGGTAGTTTCTTTTTGTTTCCTTTTACGTAATTTCTTAATGAAACCACGTAAACATAAAATGTCTTGAATAAAAACTAAATTTTTTGTGATCGGACACTACACCGTACTGACAACAAATGTAAAATTTTAAACTCACTCACGCAATAAATTGACATGTGTTGAGATAGTGTTTACATTTTTCATTTAGATTAATTTTATAATTTTTTACCTGAAAACAATTGCTACTTTCCAATTTCCTTTCACTCCCTCTGTCCTTTTGCTTTTGGAGTAACTTTAACTAACGTAAAACTGATGAGAGATGCAAGTCCTATAGAATTTTTATTAAACGTTTACAAGATATTTATTAAATATTCCTTGAAAAAAATTCATTTATTGTAATTACGATCCCACTGTATCCGAAGAAAGTCAAAGTCACCATATCCCTCAACTTGGATAAACTTTCTCAGTCACTAAAGGCGTGCGCAAACCAAAGAGTCATCCAAAAGCACATATGCTCCACATTTGTTTAAATGAATGTTCAAACAATCTGGGAGCGTTTTCTGAGTTCAGAATTCAGTTTAGGAACAACTAAAGTTGACAAAAATTGAAATCTAATGAGCGATGGGCTATAGTGAAGGAAGGTTTTCAACGTTGGAATTGACCATGTGGCATTGAATAGAATCACTAAACTTTCAAGATCTTATCAGTCACTATTGACACCATCTAATGGTAATTAGTACTGTTACTTACAGTTAGTTTAGAGAACAACGCAGAGCTATGGCAAAAGTCACTAATTTGATGCGAGCAGTTTTGTTTGTGTCTTGTGAATTTTAAGTTTTAATTAATTCATCGAATTCCGCATAATGTTGCTCCAACAGGAATTTTAAAAAAGAAAAATCATTAGACCAAGGTAAATTTAATATTTTAAAAACAAATCTAAAAATAGAAAATTATAGAATGTTTGAAAAATACCAGGACTAATTCCTGTTCCCATTACTTCGTTTTTCTGTTGTAGTAACTTTTTATAATATTTAATTTAATAATAAACAGAAAAAAATTTCGGTGGTTATAAATTTTCTTACACAAAATTTTAGGTGGTTAAAAATTCTCTGCTTGATCCAGATTAATCCGGTTTTATCCGGTTTTTTAGTTTTAACTGTATATCGGGTACCCGAGGCAAGACCGGGCACCCGAAAATTTTCCCGTTTCCGTGCCCATGGCTATACACTATAGTGAAAATAGGCGCAGCAGCATGGCAGAATTTCATCAAAATGATACTGAAGTACTTCTTCGCTACTAATGTGTAAAGTCAAGGTATTGAGAATTTGCCAGCTTTCTTCTGTGTAGAAATTTGGCTTCGAAAATTAGCTTTCAGAAAATTACAATTTTGTACAATTTGCAAACTAGTTTTGGTATTATAAGGAAGGGAATTTTCAACGAATTGGGTCAGTTTTTACTGGACTTTTTGAAGTGATCACAACACTGAGCAAGCAATGGATTATCTACGAACAGACTAGAGGCAACTGTATGGAGGGGCGCCTATTCCTAAAGTCTCGTTGAGAGCGGTCTGCTAACAATTATCTTGTTCAATTGAAACTGCTTTCTTTGAATTGGTCTGGTTTTTTTGAATTAAAATTCTGTCGTCTTGCTTTCCTGTCAATTTTTGTTGGATCTTAATGTCGCACACGCATCATGAGCCTGCTTTCTTTCAAAAACATTGTCTAGTCCAAAACCTAAATTTCATAAATCTGGCGAAAAAAACGAGTAGATATTTACATTCCTATATAAAATTTTATGCTTGTCCTTGAACCAACCTCTAGTCTCTGTTTGGATTTGCTTGACTGACCCGTTGATCCCTGGTCAAACCAAGTAAATTTTTGGTTATTTCAAAGAAAACCCACTTTCAAATTTTAAAAACAGGGAGCAAACCCTGGCTTTAATATCTTTCATCCTAAAGACTTGACATTTTTCAAAATCCTTGCACATCGCACAGTACTTATTCCATTTTCAGGGAGGTGTTCTTCGTGCCCTTCTACTCTACGTTCAGAGGGGAGAAGCTAATGACCAGCTAATGCCAGTAGAATAGTGTGAATATTCCGCTGTAGCATCGTCAGATCTCTTTCCTAATTGATCGGCATGGTGTCGTCGACGGACACCTCGTACATGACTGTGGCCAAAACCTTTGTAACCATTCCTAGAATTCATTTGTCATTTTTGTAGTTGCGAACCCAAACATTCTGACCCACCGAAAACCGTTGCTTCGCTTTCTTGTCGTGGTTCGTTTCTGACGATCCTTCTCTTTCACCCTTTTTTGTAGAACGACTTCGTCTTCAGCGATGTCTTTCTGCTTGGGCTTTAGAAGAAGGTCTAGCTGAGTGCGAACTGGTCCACCCAATTGTAGTAACTAGATCTGATCCTGTATGTGTTGGGGATCAGATCATTCTACGATAGAACATATTGGCTATATAAACCGTTGTACGATTAGTTAATGCCATTTTTCTTGATAGTAAACGCAACATTTTGGCGACGAGTTGGGATCTGTAATCCTCTGGAATCTCATGGCCTACGCGTCCAGCTTCGGAACGCCACCTCCGTCCTTTCTGCCCTGTCCCGGGAGCCCGGCGATACCCTGGAAATCATGGAAGCGGTCTGTGCTGAACTATATGGTCGCCGCTGGTGCCTTGGAGAACCGAGTGTCGCAGGAGAGGCGTGTTGCCCTCTTTGTGAGTTTGCTGGGCGTCGAAGGTGAAAGGCTATTTTACACCTTGCCGGGGGCAGATGAACCGGGAATAACCTTGGACCAGGCTCTGGAAATTGCTGAGCTGCACTTTTTACCGAAGACCAACACCGTGGCTTCAAGGTTTCGATTCAAACAGCGTCAGCAGCATCCGACCGAAAAGATCGACGATTGGTATGCAGATTTAAGGAATCTCGTGGTAGACTGTGACTATGGTGTCCTCCAAGATCAAATGATCCGAGACCAAATTATTGAACACACCTGCTCCACCAGAATCAGAGAGCGGCTTTTGATGGAGAATAACCTTACGCTCCAGCGAGCCTTAGAAATAGCCCGTCAAGTGGAAGTTGCCGTAACGGATGCCCGAACACTAAAGAGTCAACAGGAGTTGCCTGTGCGTGCCATCAATCAGAAGAAAGAGCGAGAAAGGAACGACGCTGCGCTCCAGGGAGCTGAGTTCTCCTGTAGAGCACAGCAAGATCAAAACCAGCTGGAAGGATCTTCGGGGAAAGGTAAGATCTGTGCTAGCTGTGGGAATCCTGGTCGTTCTGGTTCTCATGTCTGTCCTGCTCTGAAGGCTAACTGCAACAAGTGCGGAGGGCGTGGTCATTTCCGTCGAGTTTGTCCGTCAGCTACTACCATCAACTGGATCCAGCCTATCTCCCAAGATGTAGTAGAAAGAACCGAGGAAGAAGGCATTATCATACTATGAAATTTTTGAAACTTTTTGGATCTTTTAAACTTTGCTATTAAACTTTGTTGATTTTTGTAGGGAGAGGGAAAATGTAGTAACTAGATCTGATCCTGTATGTGTTGGGGATCAGATCATTCTACGATAGAACATATTGGCTATATAAACCGTTGTACGATTAGTTAATGCCATCTTTCTTGATAGTAAACGCAACACCAATAGCAATTCCGAAGGAGTTGTTACTGTTGAAGCATGAGGAGTGTTTCTGTAGGAAAATAGGAATTTGGATAATGCGGACACTATACCTGTGGAAGTTTCCAATGTCGTCTTCATGCTTTCTTTGAAAGCTCGAACTCTGCGTTCCACGGCTCCATTTGATTTTGGATGATACGGGGGTGTTAGACTATGCTTGGTTCCATTATTTTTACAGAACGATTCAAAGTCCACAGAAGTGAAGGGAGTTAAATTGTTAGAAATCAGGTTAAGAGGCAAACCAAACATGGAAAAGATGAGTCGAAGAGCTTTAACAGTAGCTGAACTAGTAACATTTTTCATTGGCCAAACTTCAATCCACTTTGAACAGGCATCAATTACCATAAGCCACATTCGCTCTAGGAAAGGTCAAGCAAAATCAAGGTGTACATTCGTAGCTTCCAAGGTGTCAATGGAACAGCAGGCGAATCCTGACTATACTTACTTACTACTTACAGACTTGACAGCTGGAAACAACTTCTTCAATGTCCCTTCCCAGTCCTTGCCACGAAATAAACTTTATGGCATTCGATTTCATTTTTGTAATGCCTGAATGAGCTTGGTGCAATTCCCAGATGACGCGGCTTCTGAGCTCGGCCGGTATTATAGCTCGTAGTCTCCAAAAACGACAACCATTTTCCTCTGATAACTGATGGCTGATATGCCAAAACGGCTGAAATTGGCGGTCTTTTGTCAAACCATCGGTTAGTTCGCACGTAGTCCAAAACTGTTTTCAGCATGGCGTTTTTTCTGTTTCTTCTTTCAAATCTCTTAGCGTCAGCGCAGAAGAATCTAAGATGGTAGTTGTTTCCTGTTGCAAGCTTCTGACACAATGAGCGAGTGCTGTTTCAGTCTTCGTGGCATTTTCAGAAGGCAGTGGAAACCTCGTCAGGAAATCAGCCTTTGCACTCTTTTTAGATGTTATGTATCAAATCTTGTAGTTATAGGCTGACAGAATTAGCGACCACCGCTGAAGCCGGCTGACAGCAACAGCTGGTCAATGTTATCAAAACCGGGTTGAACCCATTTTTGGGTTCAACCCTGGAATTTTGGGGTTGGCTACACCCCGATGGTCAACCCAGTGGTATCAAACTTTTTTGGGGTCGGGTTAGCTTAACCCGGGTTGACCTGTTTCAACCCCGATTTGAACCCAGCTCTGACCCAGTTTTCAACCACATTTTCATAATGGAGCCTATAGTTTGAAGAGTGTCACCGTTGCAGGCATCTATACATGGGCCATTCCCTGGGCGCTTAATGAATTTACGATTAACAATTACAGCAAGTTTATAGTCAGTAGTAGTAATATCCATAAACGTGATTACAAAAACACTAAAAATTGTTAAAAGACAGATTATATCTGCTATGCTTTCTAATTATTTCGCTCTCGTAATGGTTGTATACATAGTATATTAAGCGCACTTTTATATATATGTGTGTTAACACATTCAGTGTTACCTTGACGCACATGTGCGTCATTGAGTTCCAAAAAAGGCTATGAGTAATGAAAGTAATGCTTTTCACACGAATATATCTCTTTAGCCTTTATTCGGCAGCTCATATAAACGCCATAGCCTTTTCCAGCGTGCAAAAATCTCTTAGGGAACTGAAAAGCTCGTATGTTTTGCAAAAGTTATGACGTAATGCGTGCGTTAATTTTCAGGCGAAATTTGGATTTCAGGTGAAATTAACTTAAATTAGGATTAATAAAACTGTGCAAGAGGGTCTTTCACCGTCATTTCAATCCGGGTTGAAATCTCAACCCTCCTCACTGAGCAGGGTTGAGATTCAGCTATTTCAACCCAAAAATCAGCCCAAATGCAATAATAACACTGGGTTGGAACTCAACCCCACTTTCGACCGCAACCCTAGTATTTCAACCCGGGTTTAAGCAACCCGGTTTTGATAACATGGGGTCGACATATTCAACCCTTTTCTCATCCCAGTTTGAGGTTTCAACCAGGGTTGAGATGCTTGATAACATCGGCCCCAGATTTTGGACCAAAATCTTCAGCAGAGGTTGGTGGTCTGTTATTAAGGTAAATCTGTTGCCATACAGGCATTCTGAAATTTTCCCTTTAATCCGATAATTTTCCCTAAGCCCCCTTTGAAGACATCAGAATATTTAGATGTCAGTTCATTAATGTCTCCTTCCGCTTAACTGTCAATTTGGAAATATTACAGTTTTTGGAGTAGTACACAGTTTATGGATACAAGGCAATAGTTTCAAGGCATCCACCCAATTTCGACCCATTAAGGAAGGACATTCCCATCAACCACGATTAAAGGAAGCTTTGCCACCTTTTAGCCTTTGACTGCGACCTTGACCTGCACCTGACCCAATAAAGTGAGATTCTCACCCGAATAAGTTTTCAAATTTAAATTGGAGGGGTTCAAGGAAGGGCTGCCAAGGGTACTTTCCCAAGTTACTTTACTGATAATTAAATCACTTGCGCCAGTGTCTAATTCCATAGCTAAGGAGATATTATCATTAAGAGTAACTGGAATGAATCAAGCGTCTTTGACTTTTGGTTGTAATTTGTTCACTTTGCTTACATAACAAAGAAAACTTTCCTTTGACATATCGGATTCATTACCAGACTAGACTCATCGCTTACGCAGTAGGTTTTACCTTGTGGAGTCTTGCTTTTCTTGCTATAGCGAATATTAGAGTAATTTCCTTGAGTAGATGATTTGCATACGGTCGCAATGTCCTTTTTTGCCACATTTATGACAGCCTTTCAACTTGAAGAAACACTTCTATGGACAATGACCAGAATTTCCACATCTAAAACACAAATTTTGAAAGTTCACTCTCTTGCTTTGTAGCAATTTCACATCAGCTGATGCAGAATAACGGAGCTCTTTTGTATCTTTCAATGCGGCCTCCATGCTTTGAAGTGCACGGTCCAATGTTATGTCAGTCTCGAACAGAATTCGTCTTTGTGTATTTTCCTCCTTGAGACCACAAACGAATCGATCTCGAAGGGCTTCACCCAGAAAATTACCGAAATTACAATGTTCGGACAACCGTCTCAATTCAGCCAAAAATTCTGTGACGGATTCTGATGACTTCTGGAAGCGTAAATAAAATCAGTAGCGTTCGGCAATAATAGAGGGCGAAGGTTGGAAATGTTCTTTTAAAGTTTAATTAGTTCATCAAAGGTTTTGGAAGCTGGAGATTCCGGATCAGTTAATTTTTCAGTAATCTATACGTGGTAGCACCCACAGCGGAAAAAATATAACAGCTTTTTCTTTGACTCTTCCGTAATTTCATTAGCAAATTGATAAAGGTAAAAACAGCTGCCTGTTCACGGATCCACAAGGATGCAAGGACATCAAATAAATATATCAGGCCAAAACGTGAACACCCAAAATTACAGACCCACCTTTACTCTGCGACCGGTTTCGGACCACGGGGATCCTTCATCAGGCAGTTCCTGTTGCTTCGACGCTTCCTCCTCTCCGATAAAGTTAAAGGACGCAAATGTTGAAAATTGGGAGTCGGTGGGCTCGGGGGGACGACGGGGGGATGGGACGTTGTCGGGACACCGGGGGGAGGACTGGGGAGCAGGACTGGTGGCGGGAGGGCAGGGACACCTTGGGAGGGCAAATCAGCAGTAAAATGGATGCCAGTAACGTAAGACTCTGCTGGTTCCGGCGGGGACTTGTTGAACCGCAACTGATGTTCCCAATTAATTCCAAACGGATAGTCAGTAAATAGTTGGCTGATCCATTGTTTCTCTTTCTTCTTCCTTTCAATTTCGTCGTCAGCAGAGTCAATAATTCTAACACGTAAATGTTCCAATTTATGATTATTATGAAATTGGAACATTTACGTGTTAGAATTATTGACTCTGCTGACGACGAAATTGAAAGGAAGAAGAAAGAGAAACAATGGATCAGCCAACTATTTACTGACTATCCGTTTGGAATTAATTGGGAACATCAGTTGCGGTTCAACAAGTCCCCGCCGGAACCAGCAGAGTCTTACGTTACTGGCATCCATTTTACTGCTGATTTGCCCTCCCAAGGTGTCCCTGCCCTCCCGCCACCAGTCCTGCTCCCCAGTCCTCCCCCCGGTGTCCCGACAACGTCCCATCCCCCCGTCGTCCCCCCGAGCCCACCGACTCCCAATTTTCAACATTTGCGTCCTTTAACTTTATCGGAGAGGAGGAAGCGTCGAAGCAACAGGAACTGCCTGATGAAGGATCCCCGTGGTCCGAAACCGGTCGCAGAGTAAAGGTGGGTCTGTAATTTTGGGTGTTCACGTTTTGGCCTGATATATTTATGTAATTTCATTAGCAATAAAATACTGTTCGAGTCTCTCAGCATAAAGAGAGTCTCGAGTCTTCCACCGTAGAGTCAAAGGATCCAAAAATTTTCTGAGACGCTACAGCAGCCATTAGCACTGATGGAAACTGGGTCATTATTTCTGACCCATGACCCACCTGACCCATAAGCTAATTTGACCCAGTCCCAAGTCGACCCATGAAATTTGAAAATTCCGTGACCCAGACCCAAATAACCCAATCGTTTTCGTGACCCAGACCCAGCTGACCCAAGAATTATCGTGACCCAGACCTAAATGACCCAATAAAATAACTCGACCTTAACGGACTTAACATTATCCTTTTGTTAAGTGGTTTTGAAACGCCGTAACTTTCTTGATTTTTGAAGTTGGGTAAGAGGTATACCTGTTATGTGTATAGTTTGTAGGTTCGAAGCTCCGCAATATTGTCATTTTATTCTTCTTCAATAATAGTTATTTTACGTGGAAGATCTGATTGGTTGATGTAGCAAAATATTTAAAATTTTCAAATTTTAAAATCTATGGAAGTGTACATGGCTTTTGTTACGTGAACCGACGAAAACATAATGGCCGGACCGATTTCATAGAAGCAATACTAAATTCAATTTAAAATTCGCGCCGAAGGCGGGAAAAATTTTTTTTGCAGCGACAGTTTTACGTAATTGGAACAAAGCCAGATCTTCGAATTTGAAATTTGGTAAGACCCTGTGACCCAGACCCAAAATGACCCAATAAAAATTGCTGAGCCAGACCCAAAGTGACCCACAGGCAGCTTGACCCAGACCCACCTTGACCCAAACGGTTTACAAAATTGGAGACCCAAGACCCAGTGACCCAAGCAAAAATGGCGACCCAAACGACCCATGACCTAGTGACCCATGACCCAGTTTCCATCCCTGGCCATTAGTTCAGAAAAGAAACAATCTAAAAAGGCAGTGCGCCACTTTAGTAACTAGCACTTGCTAACTACTCTATACCCAACAGACAGTAACGAATGCTATCAAAGATCAGCACTTTAACTTCTAAGTCAGTTACAGTTACTACACACTGACATATCAACTTCACGACCCTTATGGTTTGGACTCACAAAGCGGTAGCATATACCATGGTTGCTTACATGCATTTGAACAAATTCAATATTATCACCGTCCGTTATTGGGACTTCTTAAACTGTGGGCCTCATTGTGCTGAAGTGAAGTACCATCTGGGCGATTTATTGAAACTTTCGACAACATGTCATCAAACGTATCGAATTTCACTTGGTCCAATTTAGCATGGAAGGAATCACCGTAACTGAGTGTATCATTCCAATTGAGGGTGTTGGCCGTAAGCATCAGGTGAAACAAATAATCATTGTCTCCTTCTGTGAAACCAAGGTCAGACATGTGATATGGGTTGATGTAGGCGAGTGAACAGAAGCTGAAATTAGGCATATGCGACATATACTGTCGTGATGTTTTGAAACTTGTCGGATGTATGGAATAGCCAAGAGATAACAGTATTATTTGAAACAAGACCAGGGCAAAACTGACTGCAAGTGTACATGCACAGAACATTTAGTGGGGAATGGACTTTGGAGACGAACATCTGGCAATCCATGGATCGTCGCCATACAGGAGAAAGAGCGAACACGGTTACGAACAGCACCCATGATTAGTGCTAAACAAGTAAATTAGTAATACCAAGAGTCCATGATTTTCTTCTATATATTAGAAGAATAGTAAGCCACTAGAGGGCTCCTCTTCTTGGCATTGCGTAACGGTGCTCCGACCACAATACGCGAATGTTCCCCCGTTTGGGGGGGGGTCGCCAAATCATACCCCCTCCCCGTTTGGTGGGGGGGGGGGTAGGCAACAGCCAATCAGATTGCAGAAACCCCCTCCCCGTTTGGTGGGGGGGGGTAGGCAGGCTGATTCTGGCTTTTGAAAAAGGGTCCCCGTTTGGGGGGGGGATCGACACAAGACGTCCCCGTTTGGTGGGGAGGTATGCAAAAGGGGTCCCCGTTTGGGGGGGGGGTCACCAACAGCCAATCAGAATGAGCAAAACTTAGCCTGCTTGAGCGACCCCCCCCCAAACGGGGACCCATTTTCGAATAGAACAAAAACTACCGTAATCCTCTGCTCTACCCCCCCACCAAACGGAGGGGGGGTTTCTGCAATCTGATTGGCTGTTGGCTACCCCCCCCCCACCTCTTATCGGCTACCCCTCCACCAAACGGAGGGGGGTATGCGATGTCGATTTGGTCGACCCCCCCCAAACGGGGGAACATTCGCGTATTGTGGTCGGAGCACCGTTACGCAATGCAGTGAAGAGAAGCCCTCTAGTGGCTTACTCTTCTTCTTAATAATAGTGCAATTATGCACTCTTGGTAATACGCTATCAGTTAGTTATTCTTGATAGTTAAGATTAAATTCTACAAACAACGGAGTTACCTTACTAGGGCTCTGCCAACAATACCATTTTTATTCCTCCCAGGGGGCATTTCACTACAGTCTGCAATTGCTACATTTATAGCTGGTTCTGCTTCACAGTATAACTCAATTTCCTGTGGATTAACAACGCTCTACAATTGTTCGTTTCATAAAACTTTCAGTTCCTTATAAGTTATATAACAAAATTCAGCTTATAACTACTTATCCAATTTTAAGAAGGAAATACTATGTCACGGAAACTTAACCAGCATAGGATAACGTGGGGGGGGGTGCAGACGAAATTTTATTTCATATTCCTGGACGAAATCGTCGCAAATTTCAATGGATTGTGTAGGACCCTGGGGACGATCAATGGGCCCAATTTGAGCGAAATCGGCGACAGTCGAACTTTTGACCCAAGTAGCCCCCAGCCCCCTTTAACTGAGTAAAAGTTGCCACAATTATTCTGAGCGTTCTCTAGTTAAAAATTACTAGAGAACTAGACTGCTGCTAGTTGAGAGTTCGCCTGAAGCTGCCACTAGCGGAAACCCATTGTAACCGCTTGCACTTGACAGTCTACTAGACTCACAAGTCAAGTGCAAGCATTGGCTTGATTGGGAAAGTTCTATGGCACAACTTAACGACTTTACTCGACTACTGGTTTCTGCTAGTAAGCAGGGGGCACTTCCATGGATCTTTTTTTCGGATTTGCAAATTGCAAATTTTTTCATCAAGTGTCAAATGCGGAATCAGCACTCGAAGTTGAACTGCGAAGCAAGTGGTTTGCAAGTTCGCGAGAACACGTGAACACAACAACCTTTGGAAAAGAGCGGGAACCCAATAAAACACTCCTACAGAGAGATGGACGCGGGCCGCGGGATCCCGCGGGATCCCGTTGGACAATAATTTCTTATAGGTATTTACTTCAAAATTAAGGGATCTTTAAGAAAGCTACATAACAGTTTTCAAAACATTACAGTCACACTTCAAATTATTTTATAAAATTCAATTTTAAGGTAATATAAGTTTCATTTGCTGTGCTAGTTTGCGTATCTTTCCTGATTGAAAGTTTACTGTTTAATTTTGAGTATACACAGGTAATGTAAATGATTTCGAAGTTGTATAAAGTGTTGATTATGTATAACCAGTCAAGGGTTTTATTTTTAACTTAAAGACGTGACAAAGCTAGGGACTTTTGAAACTTGGCTTTATCTGCATTGCCTAATTTAATCAGTTATAATTTGCAAACCAGCTAGTTCTAACAAATCTATGCAATGCAATAATCATGGAACCGAGAACAAACACTATTCTGCTGGAGACCATATTGAACGAACCGCAAGCTGCGAAAATTATGAAGAGCAAGTTAAATTTTAAAACATGCAAATCATGTATCAGCATCACATTGAAATTAGACCTAAAAGTTTTAGTTTTAAGCCAAAATTTCTGGGAAATAATCTGTGGGAAATTAAGAAAACCGGATCAAGGTCGGATCCAAGCTCTTGACCCGGTGACCCAGTGATCCGATCCGAAAAGTGACCCACCTTTTTTTTTTTTTTTTAAATTCAAATAATTTTTCCTTTTTTTTTAAAAATAAACTCTTAAATTTACTTCCTTATTTAGATAGTTTGTTAGCGAATAGGTAGGGTAGAATCAGACTTATTACACACTCACTCACGAACCTTCAATCTTTACTGAAATCAAATTATTTACTGAGAATTCCTAAATTCGACAAACTGGCGACCGTAACTCTTGAGTAAATATGTCTGATACTTCCCCCCGACTTACTCGCTACCTCAAAAAATTGCGGGACGGCACTGCCCGACTTTTTTCCGAACTACCAACCGGGCAAGCACCTGAAATTTCTGATAGTTTTTTGAATCAACAATTTTCTCAAAAACGCCGGTCTACAAACTTGGGGGGAACTAACTTGGGGGGTTCAACTCCCCCCCAAATTTCGGGGAATGCTGGGGTATCTACACGGTTGTCAGTAGGGGAGGTGGGGGGACAGAGTCTCCCCCAAAATTTTCAAAATTTTTCCCAAAATTCCCAGAATTCTCCCCGGAATTCTAACGATCTCCCCCAAAATTTTGGGGCTGTTGGGGGGTCAGACAATGTTATAGGTGTGCGTAGGTGTACCTCAGTGGAGGTGTTGGGGGGATCAAATCTCCCCCAAAATTCTCAGATTCTTCCCCAAAATCCCATAAACTCCCCCCAAAATTTTCAGAATTTCCCCCAAAATTTTCAGAATCTCCCCCAAAATTTCCAGAACCCTCCCCAAAATTCTCAGACTCTCCCCCAAAATTCATCAAATTCTCCCCAGAATTTTTTAAATAATCCACCCCATTTTAGTTTGCAGATTCCTCAATCTGCACCCCCCCAAGTCATAATTTCGTCGCCCTCCCCAAATTCCGAATTTGATCAATTACAGGGGGAACTCCCCCAACCCCAAAATCAAGATTTTTCTTTGCCAGAAAATTCGGAAAATCGGCTCCCCCAAAATTCAGTTCCTTCACCTGTCATTTTTCGGGGGGGTGTCCGCCCTCCTACCCCCCCTCGCACCAGGCGTAATCTTACTGCTGGGGAAATTTTGCCCATAGGGAAAACCCCCAGCAGTAATTTTAATTTTTCTGGTGCTCTACAAAATACTTGGGGGGGACCCACTGAGTTACACCTATCAAATTTGCGCTCCCCCCAATCCACAAGGGTTGTTCCTCCCCAAAATTTGCGGCAGAATTATACACTGGACCAGCGGGAGACCCGGGTGAAAACGATTGGGGGGCCAATCTCTGCACCCCCACAAATCACTCCCCAGCCTGTAGAAAATCCCACTAGCCCCCAACATTCTGAAAATTCAAATTTTCGTCGCGATTTTGACGATTTTATTTCTCCCAGGTTTGACGCTGCCAAGGCAGCTAAAGAAGTAGTTTCTGCCTTGTTGGGCTCGGGGGAAGCCCCCCAGAAATCACCAGTCCCTCCTTTAAATACGTATTCTCAGTCAAGAATACCGCAAAATCCTGCAAATTTCCGAAATAATGTGGGTTTTTCTTCTGAACAGGCAGGTGGGGGGGCGCCCCCCCAAAACCCTGGGGTTTTTCAACCTGCTCAAATTCCAGTGGCGGGTGGCCAACCTCCCCCTAATTTGGGTGATTCCGAACCAGGATCTGTGTATGATTCTGCTTGCAGCCAAAATTCTGTGGTTTTGATCCAAACTGGAGGGGACCCCATACCTCCCCTATCTACGTATTTACCCCAACCTGTTTATTCTGGGGAAAATTTTCAAAATTCTCAAAATTTTCAAAATTCCCAAAATTTTCAAACTTCACAAAATTTCCAAAATACGTATGTAAGCGGGTCTGCAACTCAAATGCCCCGTCCTTCTCATACTGGTGGGATCGTTTTTCCCCAGGACCAGCGCGGAAATTTGCTACCAAATCAACAGATTGCCCCTTCCCATGTTCAAATTCAGAAAACCCCAATTTGTCATGGGGGCCCCTCTGCTCCACCATTGTATCATACTCAGCCTCCTCCCTCTCCACCTTTGCAAATTCCCCCTCCTATATCTCAAAATCCACCATTGGCCTCCCCAAAAAAATTGGCCAACCAAAATTTTTTGATCCAAGGGGATCCACGCTATTACCCTGTCCATCCGGGGTCCTACGGCCAACATTTGTACGAAGGTATTCAAATGGCAGCCCCTGAGCCCCATATGCAGCAGCAACTGCCACAATTACGCTACCAGCCCCCAACTTCCCAATATCCAGAAGGTCAATATTTTATACGTACTCCAGTAAATTTTAATTATGACCGTCTGGAGCAACAAGTTTTCGAAAATCCAGTAATTCGTGAACTGGATAATAATAATTTGTGGGAGGGATCCCAACAAAATTTGCCCCCATTACAAGTCCCTCCACGTTTACCACAACAGGTCCCCAATAACCCCTATTATATGGCGGAGATGGTGGCCTCACATGCTTGTGCGGCTGACTACGTTTCAGAAAATTGCCTTGCAGGACCGGCTGAAGTTCCGCGGCAGCAAGAGCAGCGCACACCCGCGCTTTCCCTGAGGGAAGGTAAAGGTGTAGCGTTGGCTCCTGCTGGGGGCGCCCCTTCTTCGGGAGGTTCGCCCTCAGTACAGCAAGATTTTGTCGCGGGGCCTCCTTCGGCGCCTGCCCAGCCGTATCAGGCTTGCGAACAGTCACCACCTCCCCCTCCCCCTCCACCATCCCAACAAAATTCAAATTCACCTTCTCCGTCAAAATTTTCTGAGTCTCCTTCATCTATGAGTGCCCACTCAAATTATTCGGTCAACAATGTGGGTAAAAAACCGGGAATCCCTAAAAGTCCGCGACACCCAACCCCTACTACCATGGAAGCTACCGATATTTCGGTCCCAAAATTTGACACGGGTCTTTTTCGCTATTATTTAGAAGTTTTACGGGACGTTCCCCGGTATGACCCAAAATACGCATATTTTGAAGACTGGTTACCCCAATTCGAGTCGGCAGTGGCAGTTCATGCAGTCCCTCAGGACCAGTGGGGACGCCTCCTTTGGAATAAATTAACGGGGAAAGCTCAAATTTTCGCCTCTCGCTGTGGTCCACAGGTCGTGGAGTCCTATTCAGGATTTCTAGAACTGATCAAATCGCAATTTCCAAAACCGCAACTCTCGCAGCGGGAGCGGCTCTCTGCATTTGCACACCGAAAGCAACTTCACAACGAGTCCGTTCAACACTATATCTCAGAATTGCAGGCTATGGCCCTCGACCTGTGGGATACGCAGGAGGAGCGTGAACAAGAATGTGTTCAACAACTTTTTGCGGGGGTGCATGATAAATTTGCTTCAGCTTTGGCTTCTCTTTTTCTCCATGAGCGACCCACTATGCAAGATGTCCGTCGGGTCATTGATCGTTTAGAGTCTCGGGAGGCCCGCCCACCGGAGGGTGATACCCTCTCCTATGACCTGCCAATCTATTACGTCGAAGATGGGGGCACCGACAAAAAAAGCCAGTCCTCAAAAAGTTCAGATTTTACTTCCCAGTCTAATTTAGAGGTGGCAGCTGCTCGCCTGGGTTTTCGCGAATTAAAAGATTGGTTTGAACAACATATCCAGGAAGCCTTGAATAAGTGGGATGAAGAAAAACAGAAAAAGCCCCCTTGTAAATACTGTAGAAAAAGCGGTCACGCACCGGAAAATTGTTGGGAACGATACCCCTCAAAGGCCCCCCCAAATTATAAAAACCGTCCCCCACCTGAGAGGGTTGATCATGTGGCCCACTCATCAAATAATTACCCAGTTCAATATCTTGGATTACCGGTATACCAGCAGCAATATCCCCCCATAAATTATGCCCCGGTTCCTCTTTTGTCACAGTACACCCCCCTACCTACCAACCCGCCCCCAGTTCAATTTTCTGCTTCTGCCCCGGTCCTTCCACACCCATCAAACTTGGGAAATCAGGTTGGCTATATGGGAGGACAAAATTCCCAACCAAGGCCAATTTCAGCTCCGACTACTACAACCCCGGCCCCATACCAACGTACAGTACACATCCAAAGTGCAGGTGTTCCGGAACTCTCTCAAAATTTTGTACGAGCCTCGGATTCGGGGGTTTCAGCTCCTGCTGCACGTTCTTCTCCTAGGAGAGCGGCTCCGGCTTCACATGGAGTTACTGCCGATCAAGTTCATCAAATTTTGACTCAATTTCAAGTCGGGGTGGTTTCTGATCTGGCTGGTGGTGAAGCTTCAAAAGGGGGGGTGGACCCTACCATATTTGGCTCCGACCCGCCTGAGTCAGTCACTTCATCAAATTCTCCACAATTTGATTTAACTATGATGGAGGCCCAATTGTCAAATGTTTTTTCAAAAGTGGTTCATAATTTTACTACCTTGTGGGCTATACAAAGGGATACTTTTGATTTTATGCAAGAATATTATCACGTTCTTTTAAATCAAATGCAGGAAATGTCAACTTTACTAAAGTGTCTATGTCCAAATCAGTCAGAATACGACTCTATTTCATTTGTCGAAAAACAATCACCTCCCTCTTGGACCGCGGGGTTTTCTCCCATTTTCGGGGGTGCGACAGCCCCTTGCTGCCACCGGCCCGAACATGTTTCTGTAGGGACAGAAACTGAGGAACCTGCCAGTTCAACGGCACCGCAGGAGCCAGAAAAACCCCAACTAGCAGGTCTGACATCAGATGCAGTAACGCCGGGAGGGCCCACCGAAATTGAATCCGAGCCAGTACCGGTAGCAGCAGATAATATCCCAGCCATAGTCGTCACCTCCGGCGGGACCAAAATTTTGACTATTATTGATTCCGGAGCAGCAATATCCATTGTCAGTCCCCGGACAGTTAAGAGAATATTGAAAGGGGGCGCCAATGTTCGATT
This sequence comes from Trissonchulus latispiculum, assembly GCA_030248195.1. Lineage (NCBI taxonomy): Eukaryota > Metazoa > Nematoda > Enoplea > Enoplida > Ironidae > Trissonchulus > Trissonchulus latispiculum. The sequence continues at coordinate 30,659 of JASAND010032053.1, read as the reverse complement.
TCAGAAAAAGGATCCCATCACCGCAGTGGCATCTAACGACACGCCGTTAAACATTACTGCCAAAGTTTTTATAATTTTCACGGTGGGGCGTAAAGAATATGGGTGGTTTTTTCATATGGCTCCTAACTTTTCTCGTGAGATTTTAATAGGAACTGATTTCATGAAACGTTTTCACTGGGACTTGTTATTTTCTACTAATGAAGTAAACATGCAAGGAATACACCACCCATTATTGTCATCAGACGAAATTCGGTCAGAATTTATAGCAAATTGGTGTGCCGACGCGCCTGCGGTGATGTATACAAATGTAGGGATACTTCCATCCTTAGGGGTTCGGCCCCCACCCCCCTTGCTGTCCGGGGTCCGACAAGAAGGCCTGCATCTTGAAATTTCAAAAGAGGGGGTAGACACCCCTCCAGTAACCCCAACAACTCCGGATTATTTGTCCAACCCTCCCTGTCCCAAGTTAATTTTCGAAAGAGGGGGTAAACCCCGATGAGTAGTACGTCGTTTGCTTGGCCCGGTTAATTTATTGAAAGTCCTTTTTCAAAATATTTTTTGAAAGAAATTCTCTAAAGCGTTTTCTTTTTAATTTTCGTTTGATTCAAATTTATAGGATTTATTTTTCAATTCGATTTAAATAATCTTCTTTAAAAATTCTAAAATGTAGTCTCTCGTACTTATGTACGTACACATATCTCCGGTATTTCTATATTTTGTATTTTATATGCCTAGTACTATTGCCTCTTATTAGTTTTAGGTTTATAGGTTTCACTACACATTTTAAACCGGCACTTTATATTTTCAATTTCACACTTTCACTGTAGACGTTTTATACTCATTTCATGCACAGCTGCCTGGTCGCAGTTTCACATCACACGTGCAAAAATTTCACTTTTGATTTAATTTCAGGTACAAGTTTCCTCCGCCATTGATCCACTTGTTTCCAGCGGATTATGGTTGGCAGCCTTCGGGGCAGGAAGTTCATGGAAAATCACCTGGATCTACATAAGTTTTTCAAATATTTTGGTAAGAATCTTTGACTTGTTTCTATGCTTGGTCGGGGCGCTGCGGGTTGGCTGCAGACGGCCCAGGCGTTTTTGTACCGGGCATACGTAAAATTTGATTATTCTACTGTTGTATACTACCTTTTACTTTGTGAGCAGTGCAAACAAATTTTCAAATTTTTTTTTCTCCAAAAAGGGTTTCCTTTGAAAAATTTATTCCAATCAAAATTAAAGGGGAGATTTTGCATGGTAGTTGAACAACTGAACGCTGCGGGGGCCCACTTAGATGTTTATTGTTAGCATTCTTTGTCTCTAAAAAGGTTTAAAATTTTGTGCCGAGGTCGGCACAGTCGAAAATGAAACTGGACTGGGGTGGTTATAACTTCGTGTGCAGGAAACCCTATTCATGCCATTTTTAAAAAATTGTAATGTGAACAATTTTAGTCCAGTAAATCTTGACCTAGGCCGTTTTTCACTTTTACCCTGCATTTTGTTCACCTGGTTTTACTGTGCTGACCTCGGCACAAGCTCAATGTGCAATCCGTCCACCGGTCTGTCAGGCATGTGCTGCGATTAGGCATGTTGTGTTCACACGTACACTTATTAACGCTGCTTTAATTATCCTCTAATTTTAACCTATAATTTTATTAATTTTGTGACTAATTATTTTTGTTTTATGTTTTAGGTTCCTACCCTCTTGGGTTCCTGGTACCGGCCCCCTGATCTGTGGTATATGTCTTCTGTTCTTGTATTGTTTGAACGGTGGGGGTTGAAAAATTTTTCTGTTGTTCTCTAAAAACTTTTGGTAATTTAAAAACATTTTCTGCTTGCTTGGGAGGAAATTCTAGTTTTCTAAATAAGGATTATGTATGACGCATCGGTTGGAGGGAAAATGTTTCTAATTTTTTTGTTTCTGATTAATTTTGTTGTCGGCGGCGATGCCTCCATTTCCTTTTAGTACCCTAAAACAATTAATTTATTTAATTTCAAATCAGCTTTCCTACAGTTCTTCTTTTCATGCCATTCCATAAGCTCTGGATAAAAGTTAAAATTTCTTGAAAAGCTCATTTTATTAAAAGCGTACTTGCATGTTTACGTTTTTCACTTTTTATTTCTTTGTAGCACACTTAACAGCTTGCATAAATATTTCTTGAACAAAATTTCATTGCAACTTTTTCTGATTAAATTTTCCTCGTCTTTGATTTCATGGATCAAAATAATTGTCTTTCTCTATTGGATGCAAAATTCAAACTTGACTCTTCTCATTTACTTGAATTGCAATCTTAAAAAATTCTTAGAACCAAATATACCTCTAATTTATTTTTCATTGGATGCGCCTCTCATACTTTGTATTTTATCATTTAATACTTTTTATCTGTCTGTAGGCAATAGTACTGGGGTATTCTTAACACCGTGCCGCACCTCGGCGGGTCCGTGGCTGCTCGTCGCCTGCGCTATCCCCATAGGGAAGGTAACGGTGGGCGGTCAGCCCCGGACCGGCAATTTTGACTCTTGAGAATTATCTTCCGTTTTCTCTGATTTGGCGTCTCCTACGGTGCCTGCGTTTTCCCCATAGGGAAGATAACGGTTCCGTCGGTTTCTGCCTACACTCTCTAAATTAATCGGGCCTCATATATATGTATTGCGGGCTTTTGCCCAAATATCCTTGTTGTTACTGTTAGGCATCATGCCTACATGCTTACTTATATATATACATGCCGTATATTATTCCATTTTTGTTTGTTTGTTCTGTATTATGCTAACTGTTCCCCTTCCCTCCCCCCTGTCCCCATTGACGGCGAGTGTTCCCCTGCTGTACTGTTCGTTTGTGCTACTGTAATGTCCCCCTATGTGATACGGGTTGGCCCCTATGTCTACATCTGGTGCTTGGATGGGCCCGGTTCGGTGTCTAGAAGGCTGGCGGCGATGGTCATGGTTGAGCGGGCGCTTGATGCCGTGGGGCATCCGCCCAGAGGTCCGGAGGTCGTGGTTCGGTGATATGATTTGGGATTTTTCCCTTGGTGCTGGTATTCTGAAATCTCTCCCGCAGCCTGGAGCTTCTTAGGATTGTTTTGAACTTTATGAAGTCAAATGTTGTGATGTATGTGATAAACCCGGTTGTTTGTCCCCTTACCTCGTCCGTCCCCCCTCCCCCTTTCCCCTTTTCTACTAATTGTTATTTCACCGCCTATATTTTCTATGCTCTCTACAGATTTAGCGTTAACCGTGGTTGGGTGGGGTCTATATTTGGTCATTGTTGTGGGTTTCTTCTCCTGATCTGAAACTTTTCTATAAATTTCCATTAAAATTCTGTTTTTCTATTTTTCATATTTCTGAGATATTCTTTTCTCATGGGTTCCCTCTAGCTCAGTTTAGCTGTTCTATATATATGCTGTATGTTATTCCATTTTACTAATCTTTTCGGGTCTTGTTTCTCTTAACACATGGTGTCTGTTTCACTTTTTCTTTCAAAAATAGTCACGGGTTTACTTTATTTCAAAATTTTTCTACTTATACTGCCATTATTTTGCCTTATATTTGCCATGTCTACCTTGCGCAGCTATGCCAATTTTGCTTTATTTTTGTGCTTTATAATTTTTGGCATTTAATAAAGATTCTAGTATATTTTTGTATGTTGGGGCGGGCAGGTGCTCGGGAGAGATCATTTTTTGAGTGTGAAATACTCTTCTTTCTGCTTATTTCGCACTTCTGGACCATTTGAAATTGAGTCTCTCCTTGAGCCTCGCTGCCTCCCCCCATAAGATCTGATTCTCTACGTGAACTTTTTGTATTTCTTTATATTTCTATCTATACTTGAAAATTTTCTACTCTATTTTTTCGAGCGCTCTTGTTGGCACTCGCTTTTGTTTATATCATTTCTATATATTCTATTACAAATTTATATCTTCGGATTATGTCCTGTTTTGTAATGTGCGCTCTAGTCGCGGCTGAAGGGCTTGTCCCACTTTTCTTTGTATTTGTATGTCGGCAAAGTCCGTTATATGTTGAATGTACCCCCGGTATGTTCCGGCGTAGTTTTACCCGTGTCTCGGAATCCCCTAGTATGTGTATAAGTGTGGGGCCCGAGTAGTGTCCCCGGGAAGACGTCCCCGAGGGATACGAAAACTTTTTATCATTTTTCCCATTTTTTCTAAAACGCATTTTATCTATACTAGTAGCTATGGTACGTAGGCTAACGCAAATTTTATTACTAACCTATGTGCCTGGAGGCCGCGGCGGGGGCGCGCGTTTCAAAAGAGGGGGTAATCTGTAGAATATTTCTTTGATTCTATTCAAAATTATTCAAAAGTGAGTGCTACCTTTATGCAAATGAACCTAAATCTTTCTTCTGTGTAAAGTCCAAGGCAGGACTTAGCTAATACTTCCTTTTTCGTAAAATCGAGCGCGCAACAGTTCAGTCTGGTTTTGGGATTCTTAGTAGTCGGCGGCTCAGACGCCATTTGTTCTTTTCGGCCATTTGCTGTGCTTTTGGGGTTGGGCGTCAACTTTTGGGGTTCGCTTTTGGGGTCATCCCCCCTTTTCCTTCACTCCAAGGTTTGTGGTTTTTGGTTGTTTTTTTTTTGTGTCAAATCTATTTACCGGCTATCTCACCTGGGAGATAACTGGCTACCGCTGGGTAACTACTTACGAATCTAAAGGTCCTATTAAAGCAATTCAATTTCAAAACTTTAATAAAAATAACAACAGTTATTAAATAACAAACCTCATAAGGTCGTTTAGATATAACATTAATAACTTTCAAAGTCGGGTCTGTTCTGTTCATATCATGCCAGGTCTAGTCGGGTCGGTTCTTACCGCAATCTACTTGTGAAACAAAGACATCTAGAGCTAGCTTTGCAGCTCCTTAAATACTCGTCCGCTTACGCAACAATTGCGTAAGTTGACGCATGATTAAACCATATTGATATTTCGAAATTGCGAAAACAATCTTTAGAAATGTCGGCGCGCGGTTGACCTTTCCTTTCGTAGCGCTTTAACGTCATCACTAAACTTGAGTTAGTCCTAAACTACGTATGTAAATCAGTAGCTTTCTGAGAATTCATTACTCAGCAGGTCTCTAAAGAAATAAACGTTTACGTAAGTCGGAAAATTTCAGAACTTAGAAATGTGTCCCGTTACATTCGTCCCTTTCCTCAAGACAGCTGCCTTCAGCTGTAAATAACGAATACGCGATCTTTCCGAATACACAATCAAAATCAACCTTTTTATACGGAGCAGAAAACATAACTTTCGAATCAATTCAAGATTCAGTACAAAATTCTTCACGCAATTGTACAGTAAAGTCACAGTACTACTAGTTACAGTCAAAGATATCAGCATTAAAATTCACTGCTCCTGTCTCGTCGGGTCGTCGTGCCTATACTCAACTTTTCTTTCTTAAACAAAACGAAGAGATTTCTGAAGCTACGTATCCGAAATATAAAAATGAAACCTCCGGACTGTTTTTCTGAGTCAACTGTTGATAGCGGAGGATGACCGTACACTGAAATTTTGCAATTTAGCAGCATCCTAAAAACGAATTTAATTCACCCAACTTCTTTTGAAGCCAAAGTGAAAGATGATCCAATTTGGTTAGGTATAATAATCAACCAAGGAGCAATTTTCTCTCTTTTCTATACCGTTGCTTTATACAATGTCTGAGAAATTCACCAGTAGAAGCACTCTCGAATCAAGACTGCGATCCTTTCTCCAACAAAATCTTCGGCGCCATGCACGAGAAAGTTTTGAAATCGTTGCTGGCCTAATGTTCTCAATTTTGCTTTCAAAGAAAAATTTGTCGTCACAGCGCTCGGAGGAAAGACTGTCATCATAGCAGTCGTTTGCTTTGGAAACACGCGTGTTCCTCCTCTAAATTTGTGTTCGGTAATTAAATTTAAACCAGGTTTCCAGGCCAACAGAAGAAAGGCAAAAACGAAACTTATCGTATTTTCAAAAATCTTTATAGCTGAGCCAAAGTGGGCTGAAAAATTTTTGGTGGCAGCATAGAGCTTCTGCTCAATTGGTCGTCTGCTTATTTTTGGAGCAACGTTTTGCTTTTTTCGTCGGCGTATTTCAGTCATATGAGCACCGCTGAGGTCATTTTGTTTGTAATTTCTTCCCAAAACCATTAGCTTTAGCTTACTGCAATTGACTATTTCGACTGGTATCAATTTTGTGTAATCCAAACATTGCGGCTTCTTCTCAAAAACGCACTCTTTTTCAAGCTGGCTTTGACTACTGTTCAGTAGACGCATATGTGTAGAATTTGCTTGTTTGCAACATTTCCTAACGTTTATACTAACTTCTAAAGTTTCAGAGTGCTTAGAAAGGTTAGAAACGACGTTGACATTTTCAGGTGCAGCCGCAGCAAAAGAAACGTTGTTTGGAGATTCAGAAGAAAGTTTAGGTCGCAGCTGACTGCTGATTGAAACTTCGGAGATTTTAGATTCGCAGGCTTTCGAAAAATCTAAAGCGTTTGAAACATTAGCTGAGCTACAGCTAAGGTTCATTTGGTCTTGCACAGCTTGCACTACTTCATTAAAAGTAGAAAATTCACGAAAACATACCTTTTGTCGAATTGAAACCCCCAAACCTGAGATAAATATAATTTTTCTGATGCAGTCCAGGGACACGGGATCAACGTCATCATAAACTTTTCTAGTCAGCTTTAGGATTTCTGCGGCATAGCCAGATAAAGAATCGTGACTTGCCTGAGTTCGTGAGTGCAACAAAAAACTGTAGTACGACCGACATCTTTTGTCGAATTGTTCTGTCAAAATTGTCTTAACTGTCTTCCAATCCGTCTTGAAATTGTCATGAATATTATCCCAAATTTCACCTGCAAAACCTCTCAAAAACGCTGGTAAAAGTTTCGCCAAAATATTTTCAGGCCATTGGTAAATTTTAGCAAGTCGTTCGAAAAATTGCAGAAATTCATCTACGTTTTCGTGGGATTCCCCGCTGAAAGTCGGAATATCAAAATTTGACAACACGAAACTTACATTTTTGATCAAATTGTAACCGGCTATCTCACCTGGGAGATAACTGGCTACCGCTGGGTAACTACTTACGAATCTAAAGGTCCTATTAAAGCAATTCAATTTCAAAACTTTAATAAAAATAACAACAGTTATTAAATAACAAACCTCATAAGGTCGTTTAGATATAACATTAATAACTTTCAAAGTCGGGTCTGTTCTGTTCATATCATGCCAGGTCTAGTCGGGTCGGTTCTTACCGCAATCTACTTGTGAAACAAAGACATCTAGAGCTAGCTTTGCAGCTCCTTAAAGACTCGTCCGCTTACGCAACAATTGCGTAAGTTGACGCATGATTAAACCATATTGATATTTCGAAATTGCGAAAACAATCTTTAGAAATGTCGGCGCGCGGTTGACCTTTCCTTTCGTAGCGCTTTAACGTCATCACTAAACTTGAGTTAGTCCTAAACTACGTATGTAAATCAGTAGCTTTCTGAGAATTCATTACTCAGCAGGTCTCTAAAGAAATAAACGTTTACGTAAGTCGGAAAATTTCAGAACTTAGAAATGTGTCCCATTACACTTTACATTCGTAATTTACGATTTACTCTTTGTAGAAGCTTTCCAAAGATCTATTCAAATTATATAATGGAAACAAATGTTTCCCACAATAATATACCATCAAGAAACATAGAAAAGAATAAGATTTCAAGGTGAGATAAGCCAGATATACGTTTCCTGTTTTCATCAATAACAATTTCGGCGACGCTATTTTAAAAGCTTCCAGTTGCATTTAATTACATTACATTACAGGAGTACATAATAACTAAGAGTGTGACAAGCGCCATGCTCTTAGTTATCAGGCTTGCGCCATGAGTCAACACGATAACGGCTGACCCCCCCACACATGAGACCAATCACTTCAAAGAATTTCGCACGCTATGCCTACGTTGTAAAGCTCGAAAACATAACTAAAGTCTGACCAAAAAATCTTGGAACCGAACAGTCAGCACCAGTCCTGAGTTATCCTTTGAATGTAGTCTATATAAACTATATATTTTTAGAATCCTCAGGAGGAGGAGATTCCGATAAACCCATCATATCCGGTCTATATCCGGTTACCGGATACTAAATCGATAAAAACGCTTCAGATTCGGAAGAAAAATGCTAATTAATTCATACTCTAGTATATTAGTCCTTGGCTCAAAACATTTCCGAAAATCGGGTCACATCCGGTCCATGTCCGGTAACCGGATGCACAGGTCACAAAAACTGTACAGCAAGATGGGTAGGTCGTACAGGTTCGCTGATTGGATTTTTGGATTCCTCGGGTCGAAATTAGTCTGTATCCAAAATTTTGTCCGGTTTGGGCCAAAATTGCGTGATCTATGGTCGTATCCGGTTCGCAAAAAACCGGAAAAAAACCGTTTTTCCGGCCTGGTGCTTGGAATCGCGGATTAAAAATGTTCCCTTTTGGCACAATGAATGTTTGGGAGGCTACTTTCATTTTACCGGTGTCAAAGCAATCGAATATCCGGTCCATTTCCGGTTCTGAGCTTTGAAGTTTGAGATTTCATGGGCTATTATCTCAGTATCCGGTTGGTCCGGAAGTCAAATTATTACATTAAAATTATATTTGGTCTATCCCTAACCAACACCAACCTCAAATTACTTCATATCTGCTGTAAATTTTGAATGGCAGCGTTTTAAAAATGGTTCAAAAATAGGTTATATTGCATGCGACAAAGCTAAATGTATGGGATCAAATCTCATGTCCGGTTTAACAATTAGACAAAACAAACAAAAATCACCCATTTTTAAGACGCTGCCATTCAAAATTTACTGCAGATATGAAGTAATTTGAGGTTGGTGTTGGTTAGGGATAGACAAAATATAATTTTAATACAATAATTTGACTTCCGGATCAACCGGATACTGAGATAATAGCCCATGAAATCTCAAATTTCAAAGCTCAGAACCGGAAATGGACCGGATATTCGATTGCTTTGACACCGGTAAAATGAAAGTAGCCTCCCAAACATTCATTGTGCCAAAAGGGAACATTTTTAATCCGCGATTCCGAGCACCAGGCCTGAAAAACCGGTTTTTCCGGTTTTTTGCGAACCGGATACGACCATAGATCACGCAATTTTGGCCCAAACCGGACAAAATTTTGGATACAGACTAATTTCGACCCGAGGAATCCAAAAATCCAATCAACGAAACTGTACGACCTACCCATCTTGCTGTACAGTTTTTGTAACATGTGCATCCGGTTACCGGACATGGACCGGATGTGACCCGATTTTCGGAAATGTTTTGAGCCAAGGACTAATATACTAGAGTATGAATTAATTAGCATTTTTCTTCCGAATCTGAAGCGTTTTTATCTATTTAGTATCCGGTAACCGGATATAGACCGGATATGATGGGTTTATCGGAATCTCCTCCTCCTGAGGATTCTAAAAATATATACTTTATATAGGCTACTTTCAAAGGATAACTCAGGACTGATGCTGACTGTTCGGTTCCAAGATTTTTTGGTCAGACTTTAGTCAGTTGGTCCAAACTGTTTCGAATCTGAGTTTTTATTTTGCTTTGATTTTAGTTTGCTGCTTTCTCATAACTGTTTTTCTCCACTGGGTATGAGCTTTAGGGGCTAAAATTGATAATTCGTGAAATTTAAAAATATCTTAAATCGGCATAAATAAACAAAAATACCTATCTCCAAAACACAACAACTCCGTATAAAGTAGGCACATAAACTTCGTAAACAGTCAAAGTTAATTGTGTGGAGCTGAGGAGTTTTCAGGTCCAACCAATATGAGTGCAATAATTATATTCAGACAATTCTCTGCCGAGGAATTTTGCCCTTTTTGGGCACTACTTGTTTACTCTACTCTGCCCCTTCTTGAAAAGGCCCTAAGCCGACGATCACGTTCCCTTTGACGGTCAGTGACCTGTCTTTGGCCTCTTGTTGATAGAAAAGCTGTGCTTGTTTAATAACAAGTAGCGCTATATAATAATTATAGCAATTTTGTATTATTTATTATATTATTATATATTGTTATATATTATTATTATTATTATATATTATTATATTATGCTATTAACAATAATTATGGTAGCTCAGAGATTGCCGAAGATTGTGTGTTCGATCCCAAGTGGTTCCCAAACTTATGTTCCTGGGTACATTATAGTGTTGTTTTAGTAGCCGATTTTAGTTTCAGTTTCAGTTTCAGTTTCTGTCGGTGGTTCGAAATAATTTCAGTTTCAGTTTCAGTTTCAGTCGGCAAAGTAAAATAATTTGAGTTTCAGTTTTAGTTTCAGTCGGAGTGTCAGTTTCAGTTTCAGTTCGCTTTAAAAACAACGGTTTCCTGCTCTCTGAGTTGATATAAAGCACAATTTAATGTTTATTGAGACTCTCTTACAGCAATGTTAACAGAATCGAAGCTCAAAACCTTAAAAATTTCAAAATTTAAGGAAAGACTGAAACTAGTTTCAGTCCGAGTTTCAGTCTTTTACCCAATATAGTTTCAGTTTCAGTTTCAGTTTCAGTCGGCTGCCTAAAAATGTTTCAGTTTCAGTTTCAGTGACTGAAACATCACTAGTACATTATAAGCAGGTAGCGGCATCTGCTTAGTTTCTGTCGTATTAGAGATTGGCCCGTCTGAAAGACAGAAGAATGATACTTTTGTTTAATCACAAAATCAAATACTTTTACTACAAACATTCACAGAATACAATTTAAAGTGTCGATTTTTCCATAAAAATAAATATTATAAAAATCACCATTCTCAAGCAGACATATACAGAAAGACATGTACACAGGAAGAATCACAAAATGCCAATAAAACGCCACATATGAAATGTCCAAGAACATCTAAAACTTTGTAGCAAAGCACTAGCTACATTAATTGGACCAGTTTATAACTTCAGCAATTTTTTCCTGACACACCTCCAAAACACCGAGTTTGCGAATGTTCGGCAGCTTTATTCAATTCACGCATCTTTTGTTACCCAAATATTTGTGGGGGAATTTGGGGTACGACAGTGGCTGGCTAACTGCGAAAGCAGAATTTTGAAGAAAAACATCTAGCCGAGAACTGACCAGAGAAAGAAACTGTTTTTGAAAATACCGTTCAGGACGTCTTCAAATAGTTACAAACAGCTTTTATCAAAACCATTCAACCAAGTCATCAAGTTTCATCTGGGCGAAAAGTTCGGTCGAGTACCTGTAATTGTTTTTTATTTTTATTTAAATATTTAAATTTAAAGTTTTATTTAAAAATATAGCCACGGATTCTATGCCAATTCAAGACCTTTACACCCTCTCCAACTATTAGTTTGCCAATAAAACGACAATGAAAACATGCATTATTCTACTAAGATCTCAACCTTTGAATTAATGTCCCACTTTTAAATATGTAAGCTTCAAATAAGGTTTCCTGTTTCCCTAAAAAACGTAAGACCCACAAGCTAAGTACAAATTTTTCCACTAACACTAAAATGGCAAATAAAAGCAACTCTACGAAGCACCGTTTCTAAAAATGCATCACAGCAAAATCATCGAGCGGGGTGTCGTCAGGGGGAACGATCAAACTATTTTCTCGGTCGGATTTGGCTTCGGTGGGGGTCGGGGGACAGTGGTAGCTACGGCTCATATACAGGGGAGGGGGATCGGGTACTGGTTTAGACTTAGGTCTAATTATGACCAGCTTTCGACAAAGCTGACCGCTGGTCGGAGGCGAGGAAAGTTTTAGGTTAAAGTCAACAGCGGGCATGGCGAGGCAGTTTTGACCGTCCACTTCGATGATGCTGCAAATACAAATACAAAATACAAATACATCAAAAAATGCAGACGACTTAGGTTGTTACTTGAACTTGTTTCGTTGATATTCAACAGAAAATTAAGCAAGCCAAACTTTTGCTGGGGGCACGATGCCTCCAGTTTATGATTTTGTTAATTGCTAATTTTAAAACATTCAAATTGTTAAAGTCACAGTACAAAGTTCACGGTTAAAGTACAAATATTTCTAAATAATTTTCTGGCCATTTGACTATTATATTCCCCTGGTTTGTAACTAGTATCTGAACGGTTAAAATTAGCAACGACGTAGTATTGACAGATGGGATTTCAAAGTGGAAAAGAATCTATAAGCCAAAACCATGTTAGCTAGCAGTACACAGCGTAGCTGCCTCTTTTCAGCCTCAGCTTAGTTTATTACACTGATTTCAACCTTTCGGAGTTCACATGGAACGTTTCATATCCAACAAACAACTGAACTCATAGTTACCAATCTCCCTCTCGGAGCGGCAGAAACGGATCCTTGACCCGCGTAATCACGAGACCACCTGCCGGCCCCTCGGCCACACTGAACTGACGACACGAAACGTTGGCATGCAGAGAGATGGCCATGATGGACTGGACAGTAAGCTCTGACAGTTCCTTTGAATCCTTCACAGCGTGCTCAATCAGCGGATACAGGCTGCTGCATCTTGACTGGGACCGAGCCTGAAAAATGGGAACAGTTTTACACGAGGCTTCTAGGCAGAACGGAAGTATATCAGAAGGCAGGAGAAATCCATGTCTGGGCTTAAAGATCCAGGACCGCGTTGCAAAGATTATCCTAAGCCTAGTAGTTCTCTTAGGTTCAGCTTAGGTGGCCAGTTAGGAGAATTGGGTTCAATAGATTCTATTAAGTTATAATTGTTGCTCACCACTCCTAGCTTTTCTCCTAAGTTGGGAACAGCGCCAGCTTAATTTAGGAGATATCTTTTGAAACGGGTTCAGGATATCTCGTAAACTCACTCCTAAATGTCTGCAAGCCATTCTCCTAAGCACGTAGCTACTTAGGAGTGTACTTAGCAGAATCCTTTGCCATACGGTCCTGGCTAAGATAATATTATTAACTGTCACTTTGGTTCAAAATCGATAGTCGGAGATTTTGTAAATTTTAACAAACAAAAGATCCAAACTACAAGACAAGCTGCTACTCGAGTTCGAGATCACGCTGTGCAAGGGTATTCGAGATGCAGGAACGTGGAAATTTCCATGACAAATAGTTATATAGTTCCCATGTAAGCAGAACGTTAACTAACACTGAGTTTAGAGTAAAACTTATATATGTGTCTAAATTTTTTAACTGACCACTTGAAACCTTGAATCACTTCAAACTGTTGCACTACTATAGTCTACTACTATTTTATGCAGAAAGAAAAACAATTGTTTTGTGATTACATAGCCTGAATGATGAAGTCTCGTCTCCAAATGTCAATATACGCAAATTATTAAACAGACGAGAATAGAACTAATCAATAATTGATTAATAGCCTACTTTACGATGAGCATGCTTATTCGGTTTGGGCCTTTTGCATTTCAGAATTTCTAGTTCCTTCAGCAACAATTCTTTGGATGCCGGATTCACCTGGAGATTGTCTGAAATGGAAAAGAAAAAAAGACATCCACATTACTGTTATTATACTGATTAGTCCAAAAATATACTATTACCATAACAAGTGAATGGCACATCATCTGCACGTGAACGGCTGACTCCCCCCGTCAATTGGACCTTGTGAACAAATCCGCGCCAACGAACCCAGCTCACTCGCTCTACGTTTATGTGCTTTACGTGCTCGATCATATTGTATGCTTGTCATGTGAACCATGAATTATATACTCTTGGTATCGCCAATATTAATTTTATTTTAAATTCTTGAGTTGTTGAGGAGAAAGAATTACCCTAGTGGGGTACATAAATTCAGATACTTTGATGTAATGCTCTTACACTGCTGAGCTATATAAACGTATATACACTGCAACCCACTTGACACTATACAGTGAAAACAAGCTAATTATTTTAGCATTCATCTGTATTTGTTAATTAACAAACCCTACCTAATATTTCTTCATTCCACTGCAGTAAATCTTCACCGGTTAAGTCGTAGCCTAAAATTCAAAATTATTGCTATAATCAATTATATACAAAAATAGAATGTGAAGACCACAGAAGCAAACTCAGTAAACTAAAGCTTAAAGTTTAATTTAGTTATTTTCCGAGATTACAAAAATAAAAATCTGAATCTAATAAAAAATTGTGCAACAGTTGGGATTTTATCCTCTGCAAGCTCCGCCTACCAGGCTAAAGACGTAACCATTCGGCCAGCTGAGAGGAGAGCTTACCGACAACTAGCGTTGCCACTTCATCCAAGCCCAGATGCTGAAGCCAGTCAATCACGTCGTCCAGAGACCATTTCGATGGTGGCCTAGAGCGCCAGCTAGTGGCCATTTTGGCTGCCAACTTTTTCTGTTTTCGGCCAAAAGCAGCATCCAGAGTGACACTCTTAAATTTCGCCTCATCTTGCCCTGAAAAATGGGACAAAATCGTGATTGGAGAGGAAAAAAGACTGAAATTTTTAAAATTTAAAAAATTTTGACCCGTTCATCCCTCTGAAAATTTATCCAAAATTGAGGCCACTTTGCCGTTTGAAGACTTCTTGTTGAGAGAAAATTGCTTTTTCGGCAGCAATTGAACTGAAAATGGCACTTTTCAGTTTCTTTCATCGAAAATGCAACTGGACAATAAGCGCCGTTTAAGGACAATTTTTTCTCAAAACCGTTATTCAAAAGCATTTTGCTCTGAACTCAATTTATGGATGGACTGCTGGGATGTTTTTGTAACGACTGCAAAATGCTCAAGTTTCGAGTCAAAAAGGAGACAATTTTGGACGAGCAAAATGCTAATATAGTACAATACAGGCAGGAATGCAAGAATGTTTAGACAAAAGTGCATCGTACACAAATTAAGCAAAGTATAAAACTTTCATCAAGACATCGAGACTGAAAAAGATCCTGTATACTCTATTTTCAGATATCTATGTATCTTCTAAGCAAAATCTAACCAAACGAGAACAAACTGATAAGAGTTTGCTGACCAAAGTCATATAATGGTACTATAATATTTACTTTTAACTCTATTAATTCCACCCAAGCCTGAGTTAAATCTCTTTTAAGTTGTTCATGAATAGGGTAGAGTCAAATTTAGCTTAACTTCGCTTAAACTATTGCATCAAAAGGGCCAAAGCAAGCATTTACAAATAAGCCACTTACAGGCTGTATTAATTTCGCTGCCCGACGGCTCAGGAACAATCGAAGCTGTCGGATTTGGCGAATCCGCGGCCGCCAAATCCGGACAGCTTCGATATCGAAGACTCGACGATCGAAGGGAAGAGGAGCGACTGAGGGATAGAACGCTTCCGGAATAGTCGGATGGACTTTCGGAAACGGACGTGTCCAGCAGGTTCGTTCGGGCGCAACCGGAAAGTTGAAGCGAAGTCGACGGGTCCTCCTGAATGGAGCTGGACCGGGAGGGAAGCGGAGTTCCCATTCCGGAATCCGTATCCGGCGCTGCACCGGATCCGGACGGGAACGGAGGTAGATGAATGAATAGCTGGGATTCGTCGGGAGGTTCCGGAAAATCGTCATCCGGAATTTTCGGATTTTCCGGGTTTGGCACTTTGAATTTATTCGCCTCCAATCCAGTGAGAGCTGGATCAGCCGTGGGAGTCAGCTGCTGCTCTGAGCTGGACTGGCGAATTCGAATTGACGGCGGAATTTGGAAAGTCGGATTTTCCGAAAATTCGGTATTCCGGGAATTTTTCGTGTCCGATCCTCCTTTGGCAGCACAGTAGCAGCAGCAGTCTTCCGATTGGCTGGTGGATCCCTGAAACAGTCCAAAAACCGGTTTTCGTCGCCGACAACCAACGGCCGGGCCGTGATTTTCGGCGACTCCGGCCGCATCTGGGTTGCATTCGTAGCGACCCAGACTGTTGGATTTGACCAGCCTCAGTCGACCGTGAGTCAGGAATCGGCAGTCACTGGTTCGAACCTGGCGTTTCAGTCGGGACAGGGAGCCTTTCAGACTTCTGGATTCCTGCTCCGTCGGACTGATAAGGGTGATATGGCGACTATTTAGGGAGGAACTGCCCAACGGGGGTCCGTTGTCTCTCAGTATCCAATTGGGCCGAACCAGCGGGCAGGGCGAATTGCTGAGCGTCGATGACTCAGTTCGAACCGACTCGATTTCGCCGGACTCAGCATCGCTGATTTCGGCAATCGAGGCGCGTCTCTGATCGAAGGAATGGTATCGAAGAGATTTATTGTATCGAGCAAATCTCTGCAGACTCGGTGTTCCGGTTTTCGGCCCTCCGGAATCCGGGAAAGCGTCGACGATTTCGGAGGACCGGATGGTCGGAAGCGGAATAAATCCGGATTTCGAAGCGGATCGATTCAGCTGGAATGTACGCTGATGGCCAAGTAAAGGACTGCTAAGCATCTAAAATACAAACAAATATACAAAATTTCAGTAACTTCAAGTTAAATGAAAGAACGAACGAAACTATGAAGTGTCACTACAGCATCTCCGACCCGAAACCTTCGGGCCCGAGGTGGGGATCGAATCCACAACCTTTGGCTGACTAGACCAACACTCTACCGATTGAGCCAGCAACTCTGGCACAATAGACCGAAGATTGCGATTGAATTCGCGCCCAAACGGTAGGAACATTTTAGAGGTTATAGAATATGGAAAATTTTAGATCATCTGGGTTTGGACTAAATGAAAAATAAATCTTTGAATATGCACTGCCGTATCACCTTTGGTGCTTTGGTTATTGACTGTAACTAAAAACTGCTTTGTTCATGCGTGATTGACTTCCACAAAATCATAAGTAGTCACGAAAAATGAAAGATAAACATCATCACTATAAGGTGTGGAATTTTTAGTGCTTGGAAATTAGCGCATGGCTCTACCCATAATTCGTTTTCCTAATTTTCTTTAGTAGGGCTTTAGTGTCAAACTTCCAAGTTTTATGTTAAAGGTGAAAAATTGAACTTCCATAAAGTGCAAGTGTGCCGAAAATTAAGTCTGACCTGCAAAAAAGTTATAAAAGTGGTTTGTAAAGTGTTAGAAACTTCAACAACTTCAGAATTTACATTGTGAATTTTGTTAATACAGACATGCCTGATATAACGTTTCATGGCTATTGCAGTGGAAAATAAAAATAAAAAACCGTTACACAACTTTGAAAAAATTGCAATACTTGCAGTAGGCTAATGAAAATAGAATGCTTCCTAATTTGCTTTGTATTGCTACCAACAAGTTTTTGCACATGCACATAGTTTATCAGGAATAATGAAGTATGAGAAAAATCACTACGTATAAATATGTATTCCTGAAGTTTAATATATCAAACAGAATATATATATAACTATGTTATATATATATATATACATATATATATATATAATAGTGGTAGTGGCACATAAGATCAATTTTTCGGAAAATGCCGGCCGCCGTTTGTTGGGCGGTGGCCGTGGGCTAAGAACAGGGCGGCCGGTCAGAAACGGGCGGTCCGGCGAAGATAGTTGTTCGACCTGTCGCGGGCCGGCGACTGGCGGTCGAATTAGCCGCCGTCACAAGCTGGACCGGCCGGCCCAAAAACAACTGTGATCAACGTTATCAACGCCTAACTAAACCCAGGTAAGTCTTTATCACATGAAGTATATAAAGCTAAGCTAGGTTAGCGACTTTACCCGGGTTTGGCCGTTGATAAAGTCGGCCCCTAATCCCGCTCATATTTGTTGCTCACGCTAAATAACCCATATCAGTCGAACACTCTATCATAGCGTGCTCTTGGCAATGCGTATTACATACCATAAGGAGTGCCAATTGCACTTTCTCCTTTAGTGCACTGTGCACCAGATCTCATCACTTTTTTCAGCTCATCGAATAGTCAGTGAAAACCTCAGCCCTGTAGACATACCAGGGCAAAGCTTTCCTAAGTAGCAAAACAGAAAACTTGCGACGAAGCACTATGTAATACTAGCCTTTAGATTTAATGAAAACCGAATTTTAAGTACTAAAACGGAGATGTCTGCTGTGTAAAGCCATCAAATCGATGGTATTGATAAGCCGACGTTTGATCTCGCTTGCCGCGTCACAGCGCGAACAAAATTAAGAAGGGCCTCCCCTTAGAAGAGTGTAGCAGAAATAGGGTTTGGCTTGCGGTTTTGAACCTGAATTTGTCAAGTGAATTTTCCCCTTTACTTTCACAATTCAGGCTTAACGGCTAATTCTAAAGCTCTCAGGTTCGAAAAGCCCTTTCACCTGCAAGTTGTTGTAGGAGTGGATTTTGAGGATGGAAATAGGAAAAACGATGTAACTAACTCCCCTCACTTCAAGTTTATGACACACTTCTTGCTCGGCATTTCTAAACAAAACCGATTCGAAGTTTTCCAAGCCGAATTCCTAATCCTTGCTTTTCGACAGAAAAACCAGCATGGAACGAGACTCTATACTTTAAAACTTTGAAACGAAATGTTTTGACAGAACTCAAAAACTGACAAATAAACAAGAGGGTTGCATAAAAAATTTAAAATTTTCGGTTTTTTCTACTAAAAATATCTAGCTGTAGCAGTTACGTGTCTTCCCTAGCGCCAGGTACCTCCAGAACGCAAGATAGCTGCTTGCAATAAAATGAAATAAGTCTGCTCTACGTTACACGTGCGTGAAAAATTGAAAGCTTAATAGCAGAAAAATCACTGAAGAACATTTGGAAAAATGACACTTAATTTTAGGTTTTACTGCTTGTACAACATACTGCTTTTAATTTATTTCAGCTTGAAATCCAAGATGCCGATAGCAGTTTAGGCATGTCTATAATCGCTGTTCCGAAATTTTGCCGGCACGTGCCCCCACCTGGAAAACTTTGAAAAGTAGCCGTAATATTGTATTCTTGCTGCAGGAATAAGTATATAAATATGGGATTAATATCAACGATGACATGAGTCAGTTAAGTTTTTTCTGAAATCAAGAGTTTGTAATAAGGCCAGTGGACCAACAAAAAATAACAGTCCCTCTCCTAGATTTTCGATTTTGACAGATTTTTTGGTTGGATCTACGTATCTAATCTTAGCAGTTTTAAGACTAACTTCTGTTCGAAAATTCAGATTTTTCAGTCTACTTGCTATCAAACCTGTCTGCAAGATAAAGAATAGTGAGCGCTCCGTTAGGAACTCAATGAGATCTATTGAAAAAACAGCCAGTTAGAATTCCGAAACTTAGAATTTTTCCCAAGAACTTTCTGTGAAGTTTGCGACAAAAGGAAAAGGAGAGGAAAAGGCCAAATTCTAAGGAAAATTTGGAACAAGTTTAAGCCAAATAGTAGTGACCAGTTTGAAGTCATCAGTCGGAATAGATTAGGAAAAGAAAATTCTGGAAATAGTCAAAAGGGAATTGCGGAATTGGGAAACAAATGTGTTAAGCCGACCACTTGTAGGAAAAGCCAGTTTAAAGCTTTCCAGGGGAAAGGGCAGTGGGGCTATTGGCTTGAAGTGGGCAAATTAAAAGTACGTATGATTATTGACTTAAAGCTTTAGCTCCTAAAGCCAGGAGGCCAAGCCTTAGCAGTCCCACGGGGCTATTTAGGACTGACATAAGAGTTCATGGCTTTGTTGGGAACAAAAGTTTTCAAAGTAGGAATGGAAGTATATTTCTCGATTTAGACTTAATGTTTGATAAAATAACCTCTATTATGTAATAAAACCATTCACGCACTCTTAAAAAGATATATTATTATATTATCATTGGCTACTATTATTGTTATGATTATTATTGTTAGTATTATTATTATTATTATTATTATTATTATTATTATTATTTTTATTACAAGAATAGTGGCTAGGTGGGCACTAGTTACCTTAACCAAAAAATAGTTACAACTTTATTTTTAATCTAAATATGAAAGCCAAGCTTGATCCATTTTTATCCCAAGATTATCACATAACGTACAATGTAGGATTTTCCTGTACCAAAACAAAAAGTTAATATAATTTATCAATTAACTAATTAATTAGTTTCATTAATTGAATAAGGTCTTACCTCTTTAAGCCATACAAGCATACCACAACAACACAGTGAATCAGACATGGTAAAAGTGACTAAAATCGCTATTTCGAAAGAGGCTCTAAAATGGCTCAAAACTGGAGCGGAAGGCTAACGTGAACAATCTCATTAAGCTATTTTTAAGTCTAACTGGATCAGAGATGACTAAGGAAAATTGTTCCTCAGAAAATAAGCCGAAAACTTATTAAATATTAATTGTTTGTTTAATTTATGCATCCTTGCACTAATTTGAAAACATTTTTCTCAAGCAAAACCCAAGAATTAGAAATAATACTCGTAAAAATACTCAGACAGAACACTCATAAAAAGCAGTACAGATTTTTTAAAATTCAATTTCAATACTAGGAGTCGCAGAAAATGACACGAAAAAAGGGGATTTTACAATTTTGGGGCAATTCTGTAAACAATTTCAAAACAATACAATGAATTGCATCTCCTAACATGAAGTTTTTTCGCAAATACAAAATCGTCCCTTTTGAACATAAAAGCATCAGAATCCCAATTTGTAAATAGAAACCGGTTAATATCTCAATATTCGCTACCAAATACAAATAATTTGAGAGACACCAGCTGTTTTCTGCGCAATTTCGATCCTATAATGTTCATATAAAGGTTTATATTAAATTCCATGATCAACAATTACGTATTAGGTCTGAGTAAAAAATGTCTCGGTGTACGCCCACACTGTAGAAAGTTAAACAATTTAAAGTTGGTTAGTTTTTATGGAAATTTAATTTAGTTTTATACAGAATATAATGTGCCTATACTAACTACAGATAATTTACATAATAGTCCAGTCGACCTTTTTTGGAAAACAAAAAATTTCTTAAAACATATGATATATAAACGTTTTGCTAGCTATAAATATTAATTGAATGAAAACGTTAATTGACGGACGTTAAAAAACGCATGAACTAAGAAAAGGATCTGGAATCTGACGAAGCTGACATACCGAAAAAGCATTGAATGTGTACAAAAAATTATGGCTATGTGTAGTTTCTTGAAAAAAGTAAGCGAAACACAATCGAAATAAAAACTAAGAATTGGGTGGGTTGAGCAACTAAAAAACCATTAAATTATTCAAGCCAAGAAAGGAATTATCATTCAATACGTTCATTCATCCCATTTCATGCAAATTAGATCACTGAAAATTCTCAATTACATACATTAAGGGACAGTTAGTATTTCTTGAATAATCTTAGTGTTTATTATAAACCTTAGTTAAAATAGATACAGATATTGATTAAACAACAAAATCTATAAATTGTACAAGTGTACACTTTTAAGACATACCATTACCACCTATTAATATTACATGCTTACCCATGGTACATCAGTTTCGCAGTTTGAAACAGAGGTCAAATAGTCCATAACGGCGCATACTCTCCAAAATACATAAGGTTAAAGCTTTAAGGACTAACACTAGCGTACTATTCGTAGTCAAAATTTAATACAAACCTGCTACCACCTTATGCGTCATCCACATAAGAGTGAGTCAAGGTCTACGCTAGCTTTCAGCTCAGAATCTATTTACTCATCTGGAAATGTTGAAAACAAGTCGAAAGTTGAGTGCAAAATCTACAAACTTTAGAACTTAAGAATGCCGCTGAAGAAGCTCAATTTGTTTGTCATGAAACTTTGATATATACTGCGACATTGAAGTTAGGTTAAAGTTTGCACAAACACACGAGATTGTATTTAATTGATTGCAAAAACAGGTAATGACGCCTGAGCTTAATATTATGGGATTAAGAATACAAGATTGTTTTAAAAAGAGACAGCATTCTATACCAACCGTCAACAAAAACTGCTTAGAAAGTTGTGTGAACAGTATGCGGATGACTACATAATAATCTGCATATATAATAAAATAGACTGGTAAATATATGAATATAATAGCATATATTTAATATGATAAATAAATATGCAAATACTAGTTATTATTTTAACTAATTTTAATTATTTTAATAATAATGATGATAATAATGATAATAATAATAATAATAATAAATAGACTAATAATGTATGAATATAATAACATTTTAATAGAATAAATAAATGTGTGGCATGAAGGCTGTAGTAAGTAGGTAAAGCAAAAAGAAATAAAAGTAAAAGTAAGTAAATAAGTAAGTAAAAATAAGTGTATAAAATATAAACAGCCAAATTTAATATTTTCTTTACAACCATTCAATAATATTTAAAATTTCAAATCTAAAAGAGAGCGTTCAAATAAACTGAAGGAAAACGAGTAGTGTACAGCAGTTTGAACAGTCTAAATTCGATGCCAAAACTCGACAAGCTGGAGACAGCTGATCACGACTGCAAAGCGAAAATCGCTCAGATGTCATAAACTGGAAAACCGGTTTCGTTCAAAATAGCTGAAATCAACTGACATAGCCATAAATCATCAAAGTAGAAAAGCTGAAAAATGTTCAAAATATGTTCAGTTTTGGTGGAAAATAAACTGATTTCAGCTATATGCTAACTGGATTTAAAGTCAGAAAAAGGGATAAAACTCCGACAGATTTTGATAGAAAATTGTCTGAATCTTTGATTTGCAAGCCTCCTCTTACTCTAACTGCATGCAAGGATCAACATTGATACATTTATTCTCATTTATATACAACATTTCAGCTGATAGGCTTTGATTTGTTCAAGAGTGATGAACAAATGAAAGAAAATTTATAGCAAGCGAGTCGTCCCCGTAGGTGAATGTCTCTAGCTGATCGAAAGCGGACAAGATGTGGAGAAGCGAAGGTCACGGACAGCAGAAATCAGTCGCTAATTAGAAAGAAAGTTGCACACCAGCAAACGCCTGATAAAAGGTACGGGCAGCCGGCGGGATTCGAACCAGGATAGTAAAGTAACAGTTTGGAGTGGCCCAAGATAAACAACCTATCCCAGCCTAAGGATGATAACAATCACAAATTCGCTAACAATAAAAGTACACGCATGACGTTGACTTGGGGTAAAAACACTTTCCATAAAAGCAAAGGTTTTCCCGTTGAAAGCTTTAGAAAAACTATTTCCAAGGAAAAAACCTACTTCTACTGTTGTAGAAAAGTAGAAAAATCTTTCCATCTATACATTTTTGTTGGGGAAAAAGCAACCAGCTAGGGTGGTTTACTTCAGTCCAATAAAAACAGATGGTTCACAGGTTTGGGAACGGGACGGAAGAGGTATATACTAGAAATTGCGAACCGAGAGGTAACCTGAGCTTAGCTTTTAATTTTCCAGGAAAACGTGAAATTCCCAACCTATGCGTCACCTTTCAATTATTAGAACGGCTCCGCTCAGATACCGGTATGTATTATGTACTCTTGGTATGTCTAATGAAATTCGATCAAATGAAAAGCTGTAGCTGAAATGTTTCTGGTTTAAGCACTTTGTTTAGGCAATTTTTAAGAAAATAACAGTTTTTCCTGAACTCGAAACCGAATTAAAGTGAAACCTTTTTCTGACCCCCTATATAATGCTTCAAGCGGAATTATTCCTTTCATATCCTTGTAGATAATATATTATTCATGATATTAAGGCAGCGAGCTATACTAATATTTTCATCCGAATATCCCCCACTGGACGCGTGACATCTGACTTGATTAAATAATTAGCACGCAAACATGTTATGCTTAATTAGGCTTAAGGCCTGAGCTAGTCATAAGACTGAAGAAAATTAATTTTATGAATTTTTAAATTTTTCGAGCAATAAATAACTTAACGATTCAAGAGAACCACTTTTCCGCTGACGCGAATTTCGACACCACCTATCAAAACTATTCTAAAATTAAAAACTACAGAAGCAAAGGAAAAAAGCACAAGATATAATTCAGTTTTCACTGGCAGAAAAATTAAATTCTGACTTCTCAAACTGTGCATCAAATTTGAACATCTGAAAATCAAGTCAAAAGTAAACATGACGTAAAAGGAAACCGGGAGGGGAAAACTCTGTTTCCCTTTTTCAACACGCCGACAACGTTGGGGGAGGTATAAAAGTTAAACTGTGAAGGAAAAGTAAACTTTTACTGTACAAACTCATAGAATTGTGTAAAACTGTCAAACCGAATATTCCTTCGCCCTTGACAAATTTAAACCCTCTAAATACAGTCATAATACTTTAGGGATTTTCTGCAGTGTAAACAAGAGTGCCCCTTTCAAAGTTACTGTAAACAGTTGCAACAGTTGTCTCCCCACGTGTCACTATTTTCTATAGAATTGCTTGAAAATTCTGAATTCATTTTCAAAATACCCCCTTCCAAGAGAAGAGCTCTTCCGGTCCAGACTTCAGTCGGATGTAAATGTAGCTACTTTTCTGGTTTACTTGCACAAAATGTATCCCTCGCTGTGAAGAATAAAGAGATATTAGAAAGTAGGCGCGGTTGTAAAGATTAGACTTCTGCCGGGAATCGAAACACGAACCTCCCGATCTGCGGTTAGGCGTGCTATCGACTACACCACGGAGCCAGGAAAGAAGAGCGCATAACTTTTACCGCTGAATCTTTTGACGAAAAATTCAAGCCAGAAGCGAGGATCGTACTCGTAACCATACGTGTGCTTGGGGGGTTTGGGGGTGGTTTCACCCCCCCCAGACCTGAGCTCACCCCCTCCAGAGAGGTCCCTCACCCCCCAGAATCCAGATTTTCCCGGTAAAAAACCGGAAAAATCCGGTTTTTCGGCGGCCTTCGGCCGCCCTTCACCCCCCCCCAGAACTTCCCCTCCTGCACATGCCTGCTCGTAACCATTGATTTCAGAAGCCTGCACTTTACCAACTTAGCTCATCTACCAGTGACGAAAATATCGAAATTGAACTGTAAACTTCGAATCCAATATTTCGGTTTTATGCTTTTGTTTACGTGACCTGTACTTATGCCTATTTAACTTCTGCCTACACTGTGACAAAACTCAAGACTGTACTTATGCCTACACTAATCCTCCAAAACTCAAGACTGTACTTATGCCTACGTATTAGTCTGGAAAAAGTGAAAACTGTCCTTCTGCCTACAAATACCGTAATCCTGCCTGTTACATATAAAATTATGTGAAATTGTCAACAATTTAATCAACAAGCCATAACTATGCTACACTGCTTATACATATGTAACTCAATACTCGTTACATACTCATTAACTGCTGCTACTACTACAACGCACGCTACCAGAATAAACAGAAATTGTAGAGAAATAAATAGAGAAATAAACAGAAAACAAGCAAACAAACAAACAAATAAACGAGCACAAGTGGACAAATTTTCAAAAACATAGTATAACTACTTCTAACTCTAGATACTTTGAAATTTTAACCATTATTACTCATCCATTACTTGAAGTTAAGAAGTCATCTTTATATCAAAATGTTACTGAACATTTTCTCTTCTTAATGAAAACAACTAAACTAATTTTGGTTTTTCAATTGGTTTTTAATTTTAAGTCTGACATTTTTAACTCTTTTTAATCCAGCAGGCTTAAACAGGGTTAAAACACGCAGAGTTAAAATTAACTCCAAGGTTTCATGAAGAGTTAATTTTAACACAACTCTACTCTACTCTACTCTACTCTTCTCTAAACTACTCTTTTTTAAAATGTCACCGTGATTCCTTGAGTTTTAATACTTAAATTTTCTTGTTACTTTGACAGAAATCTTTATTCTTTTGTTTGTAAAAGGTCTAAGTATTACGGTAGGTATTTGTAGGCAGAAGGACAGTTCTGATTAGTAAAGGTCAAATTGTAGGCACAAGTTAAATTTGTAGTTTTGATTTGTAGGCAGATGGACAGTTTGGAGTTTTGTTATCGCAAAGCGGTAACTTCAAACAGTAGGCAGAAGTTAAATAGGCATAAGTACAGTAAAGCTTTGTTTATACAAATGCTGTTTTGGTTTCGGCCCGGCCTCAACCTGGGGGCCAATGCTATCAAGCATCTTAACCTAGGTTGAGATTGGGTGGAAAACGTAGACCCCCGCGTTATAAAAACTGGTTTGAATAAACCTGGGTTTAAATGACAGGGCTGAGTTTTAAGTCTGGATTGAGTTTGAACCGAATTTACACAGGTTATGATGAGTCAAACCCAAAATGTTTGATAACACTGTGTTTAGCGCCGATGTTTAGCCAATCCCGAAAGTTTAGGGTTGAACCCGAAAATGGGTTCAACCCGGGAGGAACTCACCCCACTTTTGAGAACATCGGCCCTGGACCTCACAATGCCCCCAAAACCACCTCAATTTTGAGTCCTGTTTGAAACAAAATATTAAGAATTAAAAAGTAAATGTCGTTTACGTCGTTTAAGTACACAAACAAAAACCAGGGCGGTTCGGAAAATTCTACAAAATATGCAAATCTGAATTAAATAAATAGGATTCCTAAACATTTTACAATTGTCGAAAATTCCATAAACCCTTTTGGTATCTGTTTTTAAGGAATATGACACAGAGATTAGTCTAGTGTAGCTAGAAACTCTATAGATGGCGTGGCCTGAGCTGTGCAAACAAATGCTGCTTAGGTGCTGCAATTTGGTAATTTAAGAGCAACAATTCTACAATAAATAACTTGGTATATAAATAACTGAAGGAACTAGAGAAATGCAAAACCTAACAACTGCAAAAGGATACGGGGCATTTGGTACTTGTAGTGTAAAATTGCATTTGGAATGATTGAATTAATTCTGACTGAAAAACGAAAAGATCCCTATAAATTTCAGTTTTGAAGAAAATATAATTAACTTTAGCACAAAAAGAGACTCTCATAAATAATTGCTGGCACGACTCAGCAAAAACGAAACTTTTTTATGCCTTATTGTGGAAATTTTTAAAATCCTATTTTCGCGCCTTTCCAGTTTAATAAATGAATATTTGCTACAAAGCGATTTTTGACAAATTTTGTGAGAAAAACCCAGTCTATTCTGATATCAAACCTTTGCTATCGTTGTTACAATCTCTGGAAAACATTTGTTCGGCTGCATGTTTAACAACGATACGATCTCATCTTTGAAAGTGTGTTAGTGGTTGTTTTTCGAAATTTTAATTGCCTTCGCAGTCACTTAACATATTTTAATCGCCGGCGAATATTTGAAAATATGAAATCAACATTTAGTAATGCTTAACAGACAAGAAGGCAATAGGTACATATGCCTATTATGCACCGCTGATTCGGTGTAAGTCTTAAAAATTTTAAATTTTAGTTTGGTAAGCAGAACCAGAAAAAAATTGAAAAACTTTTGCAGAAAAACTTGCGAAAACGCTGAATCGAAAAATGTATTTCAGATTAGAGCTCAGCGCCCCCGAAAACCCCTGTACAAGTTTTCAGCAAAATGTTTTCAAAAAGTTTATTGGTTCCAAAGCTATAATTTAAAAATTTTTAAGGTTTTTTTAAAATTTAATTTTTTGTTTTTTAATTCACTAGCCTCCAATATGCACGCTTCCGAACTTTCTAGGTATTGATCAAGGTATTGGTCAACAGATCAAAAGTTAGGTCTGAGGGGAAAGCACAAAAGATCCAAAAATCGTGTATATGTGCACAAAAATGAAAATAAGGAGCTCATCTGGCGCATTGATTTGATGGTTAAAGCAATTGTTTCTGCTTTAAATCTACTCCGAACGCCAATAGGCAATTAAAATCGTGGACTGACAACGTGGACAAAACAATTAGAACAGAACATTACCAGTAATCGAATTTGCACGGTTTTTAAGTTTCCAAGTTAAAAATAATGCCAGAAGCCATTACACTAAAGTAAACACTAAATTCATGCTGAAAATAAGAGTCAAAGCTGAAGACACACGCAACCAATATCGCATTATAAGTGGTTTGTAGTAAAGTAATTTTAAAATTTAATTACGCACAAAACTGCTGTTCCGTTTAAATTTTAAAGCCCACCATTTAACATAATCGTTTCATTAACAGAAATAAGTTAAATTTAAAATGACATTAAACAAAACAGTAAAGGATGACAGTTTGCAGCCCCCCTCGCTTGATTGCAACCTCCACAACTAGCTGCTTGCATCTTTTTTCAAAGTTTACAAAAACTTTTCACGAAAACTACAACACATATCCATTAAATCTCTCAGCGGGAAGGTTGAAAGCAGGAGAAGTTGTAAAAAAGAACTGTTTCTGAAAATACAAGAAAATTAATTGAAGGGAGAGAGTCGGGTGTTTTACAGTTTAATTGGCCATTCTGTTAGACTGTACTACAGTGACCCCTGCTGAGGTTTTCATCACTTTTCAACGGATCGCAACAATAAAACGTCACATTAATTTGATCCTAGAAATCTTCTGGGGCCCGATGGAGCCACAAAGGGTACCCCGGGGCCTTCAAGTGTGAGTAGTTCTTTCATTTACAAGGTTAAGAAGGACTTGTATAACACCAATTGTTCGGTCCCCTGTTTGTCTCCACCTACAGAAAACAGTACTATCATTGTCGCAAGCTGAGCTGTGGCTGTAAAATTGTAAAATAATAATAAAATATTGATAGAACCATGAATGAGCTGTTTTCTGCTTCTCATTTTCATCTCCAATTATTATGGCACTATGCCGTGAAATTTACATAGAAACGCCGAAACCGTGGAGACACCCAAAATTGGAGTCAACAGACACTTTTAAAACAGGACCCAGGAGAGAGCAGTAATGTGTGAAAGTTCAGTGTTCCAAAAAGAATCAAAACTCGGATTATATCAAGGAAGTCTCCCTAAGTAAAATTGAACTACTTAAATAGCACATTATTAGCGACTGACACAACATTACAGCTTTTAAGCCGCACATCATTAGAAAGCCGAAGACTTGCTCTTTGCAATGGTCAAAGCCATTTCGCCGTAGCTTGAAGTGGTCAATTTGGACTTCAGATTTGTGTTCAGCCCAGAAAACCGCTGTACGCAAATTTTCGGTAAACTTGAGGACATAAATATTTCGGTTTCGCTTGCACTGCTTACGAATCAAAAAAAGTAGAATTGCGTGAAATCGAAAAATTTCGCTATATTTGAACTCAGTGTGGTCGACAATAAACCCAAACTAAATCTTAGCTCATTGTGTCAAGTTTTAAGAATTTAAGGGCCGGAGGGGATCAAGTAAACAATCTGCCCCCAACCTCAATTGCGGTGGGGGAGATAGTTTACTTGATGCTAGCTTTCTCAAAACTTGACCAATATAGCTCAAATTTTCTGTGAGTGCATTCCAACAATATGTATTTCCTTGATTGGTAATGAAATTTTAGAAATTTAAAAATTTTAAATTTTTTAAGGGGAACCAAAAATTTTTTGTTCCAGATTTTGCTGAAAAATTGTATTATAGGGGTTTCTAGGGTCGCAGAACACGAATCGGAATCTGTTTTTCGATTCAGCTTTTCGTTAGGTCAGTGTAAGCTAAAGTAGTAAGCTTAAGATATAAGTTTATACTGAACTGGCGTAAAGCTGAGTCGAAAACCGGACTTCAGATTCGTGTTCTACAGAGAAAACCCCTACATACAACTTTTCAGCAAAATCGGAGACAAAAAATTTTTTGGTTCCACTTGGCCCACTTAATTTAAAAATTTAAAATTTTTAAAATTTTAGAATTTTGTTACCAATCAATTACACATGTGTTGGAATGCACCCACACAAAGTTTTGACCAATTGGGTCAAGTTTTGAGTAAGATAAGGCGTTGGGGGGAGATAGTTTACTTGGGAATTTGGGGGGGAATTGTTTACTTGATCCGCTGGAGGTATCGAGACAAAACCCGGATGCTGAAGGCTGACGATTAGAAATCTGTAAAAAAAGATTTAAAAAATATTTTTAGTTGACGGGGGGACGAGGATTAAAAATTTTCCCTCAATTTTCTACTGCGTACGTAAACTTGCGTACGGGTGTTTTCTGGGGTGCTCAGCACAAATCTAAAATTTGTTTTTACTGAGAATCATTTTTCTGTTTATCTGTGAAGAGTTTATCTGGGAACTAAAGTGATAAAAATAGCATGCAAGCTTACATGTAGTAAAGCTAATGAAAATCTGAATCCAAAACGGATTTCAGATGCGTTCTCAGCGTCCCAGAACACCTCTGCATTCAAGCTTTTAACAAAGTCGGGGACAATAATTTTTGTGAACTCCGCCCTACCAATTTAAAGATTTTTAGGTATTTTAAAACTTTTCAGTTGTGGATCCCAAGTTAGGGTAGGGGAAAGCGCAAAAGATCCCAAATTGAAGCCTACATAGGACTGAATCACCACCCTTCTTCGTACTCCGGTGTCAACGACTATACTTGACAGATCTATCAGCTCAACTTCCATATCAGGCTTATCAATCTTTCCTATGCTGGCATCTCAGAAACCTCAGTCCAAATGTTCACGTAAGGCATTTCCCTTGCCCTGAGCAGTTATGCCACAATTTTCACAAAACGCAACCAATTCGAATAAATTTTCAGCAGGATTTGAACATATTTTTATTTTTATTTTTACATATTTAATATAAATGACTCTACTACGGCCATCTGTAATGAACTGAGGTTATTTTGTACTGATACTTGTGCTATAGTTGGTGATTTTAATTATCCCAATATTAAGTGGGATATGCAACACCGTGGATTGCAGAATGCTGAGAGTGAATTTTGTAATGTTGTTATGGAACTAGGTTTGGAGCAGTTGGTGTCTGAACCAACTCATGACAGAGGAAACATTTTGGATTTGATTTTGACTACTAAGCCTAACTTAATTACCAATGTGAAGATAAAAGAACCTTTTTGTACTTCGGACCATTACACC